>CM021103.1:404354050-404483036 GCA_007115665.2 Sequoiadendron giganteum
CTTGAAGTTTTTTATACAGTACGAGGTTTGGAGTTAGTAATTTATGCTGAGAGTTTTTATTTTCAAAAAAGCTAACTCCACGTTCGCAGCCGTCTCGGAGGTTACTTCATTTTATTTAAAAAAATCTGCAGCCTAGCTTATTGCTATTCTATTTTATTTTGCAGATGGCCGGAGCAAAGGATGTTGCAGGAACAAGCAGAGCCGCAGGCAGAGCTGCAAACAATGAAGCAGGCAAGGCTAGCTCATCCCGGCAGGCAATGATTAAAAGGCTCGCTAAGCCATTTCTCCCAAAGTTAGCAATAGTTTCAAAGTTGGCGGGATTAAATGACACCGACCTTGGTTCATTTAATCTAAATGCACTCAAATCGAGGATGTTCGGGCTAGGGGGCCATCAACCATCAGTCACGGCACATAATATAATGAAGAGTGGAATCTACGCAGCTGCTGGTTTTCCGCCAA
The DNA here is from genome assembly GCA_007115665.2 of Sequoiadendron giganteum. Classification (NCBI taxonomy): domain Eukaryota; kingdom Viridiplantae; phylum Streptophyta; class Pinopsida; order Cupressales; family Cupressaceae; genus Sequoiadendron; species Sequoiadendron giganteum. Next base: position 404,354,510 of record CM021103.1, read on the forward strand.
CAATTCAGTGTCCGGAGCTAATTATGGAGTGCGCCAATCACTACAAGCCAGAACGTAGGACGATTGTCTCTCCGGATGGTAAACTGCTCGCCAACTTCACACCGGATGCCATCGGAGAGGCATTTGGGATTCCAACTGCTGAGGAGATGTTATACAGAACAAACAAAAGGGCAGACAAGATGTACTCTTCCTCTTTCGAAAGAGTCACCGCAGTCATCAACAGAGTTTGGATGCAGAAGCCGAGGCCACCCCGCACTAAGCTCCCAAAACAGATAATTGCCGAGGACGTGAAACAAGAATACTGTGATTTGATAATGATGCTGAGCCGGGTGAATGGGAGTGCACAGGCTTACATTTTCGAGCCTTGAATGTTCTACTTCATCGAGATCATCTTGGAAGGAAAGGAGTGTGTCGATTGGGCTAGGATGATTAGCAACCACATCGATGAGCAATTCAGGAGCTTGAAGGTGACAAAGACTTTCTACATGAGCTCATATGTAATTTACATGTTGGCCAGAATGACTAAGTACAGAGGGATTTCGTACAAGGAGCCAATCGGCTGTGCCCCTGGTCAATTCAAAATCCATGAAGCTTGCACACAGCTACATTTAGCTAACATTGCCAACTATAAACGGGCAAATGATGCATTCACAATGCACATTGCGAGGACACTTCAGCAAAGGACGCAGCAGAGAATATCTAAAGAAGCACAAACATTGATTGAGGAATATGGGTATTGGCTCATCCAATTCCCGAAATTCACATATATTAGGCTGCAAGGGTTCACTTCGTATCCGTATCGGTTACCACGATACCCCACTGATCACATAGTAATGCTTGAGGTATCTAGGCAATTGATTGCCTACGATAAGATTCAGAAAAGGAAAAAGAAGGGTGGACTTGATTTCCCTATCACCATGGGGAATTCCATTGAGGTGTGTCCTTCTTTGCAGGCAGCCCGAGAGGCAGAGGACGAGCTGCAATCTTATCATTTGTCATATCACACAGGCAGGCAGGATTTCGATCCTTACAGGAACATCCGGATGATACAGAACGTTGAATACCGACACAGAGCTCATCCGGAGGACTTTTGGGCAAATGCAGTGGATGAGGCTGAGATAAGAAGAAGGATGTTTTCCAGACTTCCTCTCAAGTTGATTAGAGAATGTGAGATTATTCCAGTTCCCGACCAGGTGGAGGAGGATGTCAACGTTATGCAACCCGACTATGGTTCAGTTAGGAATACTCCTGTCCCACCACCTGATTGGTCCGAGCCAGAGATCATGGACTTGGACACGCTTTCTATCCCGGTGATGACTTTTACCAGGACTTGGGTCGACAGACATGTATGCAGACTCAAGAGCAAGTCGATCGCCCTTACTTATAGCTTGATGGGTGATCCAAGGCCGTTATTGGTAAAAAAGGGGAAACAAATTGCTCAGACATCAAGGGCACAAGTAGAAGTGCCAACCCAACCGATACCGTTGAGGATAGAACAAGCATCACCCGTGCACTCACAAACTCAGTCTTCGAGTTTGAGAGTGGTTTCATTATTTGCCGATCAGAGGGCAAGATTGGAGGAAGAGCGGGGACTTGAGGAGGTAGATCAGGCCAACGCCCGAGAATCAGCTAGTGTCAGTCTATCCAGGAGCGGCCAACAGGAGGAGGAAGAGGAAACAATGGCCAACACCCATTTTCAGCAGATGTTGGACACGGCTTTGGAAGAAGAAGAAAACACAGAACAGGGGACCCAAGGGTCAGGAGATACCCAGCTTATAGAGGAGGATGAGCCCGAGCAAACCAGTGCAAGAAGAGAGGAAGTGCACGAGATGGAGGCAACAGAAGAACAGCCCCTTGTCATTTGTAATCCACAGCAGACAATGCCTGATTGGCTTTCCGACAGAATGAGGAGAGAACCCGAGGATGATACAGATCCGGCCATTGAGATGGAGGAGTTCCTCAGGAGGATCAGTGCGCCACCAGAGAAGAAAAGGGCCCGAAAGTTTTCAAAGATCTCGACTGACGAGTCAGGCTCTCGCACGCTTCAGGTGGCTATTCCGAGGGAAGATTGTGATCTAACCGAGGAGAGGCCTGAAAATTACGTGATCACCACAGTAGAGTTGGGTCGTCCTACGGGAGCCCAAGTTATCGAGGAGTTCGATAACTCCTATCAGGCATTGAAGGATCAGTTGCTCCGCACGGAAGGGAAGTATAAGAAATTGAAGAAGGAGCACAAAACCTTGATAGGATACGTGCAAAATCTAGCACGTCCAGGTGAACCAGCAGACCCAGCAGTAGAACGTCCATCAGAGCTTCCGAAGGAGTCAGTTGTTGCCTTAGAGGATTTGAAGAAAATGGAAACGGAAGGCAGACAAGTGGGTTAGCCGTGTTCATACTGAGACAGGGAAATTCATGGAGGACCTCGCCGATGCTTATCGACAGGCCTCAAGTATTTTGGCACGGATGGATATAGTAGATCAGGCCTGGGGTGATACTCGCATCTATCAAACGAAGACTGTACTTCGTTTGGGGGCTTTGATGCATATACCTCTAGAAACCTTGGTGGATGGAGGTGTAATTCAGAGAGGTGATAGGTATGATTTCACCAGTTGGTACTCCTCGGTGGTCACAGGCCGTGGATTTCACGACGCGGCAAGGGCAGATTCAGCTAAAGTGAGGAAAGCAATGGGCAACATCTTGGGGGGAGTCCTCAATACATTAGAAGCCATATTTGCTAGAAAGTTGGTCCCAGAGGAGATAACTGCTGATGGCTTGAAAAGTAGACTGCCTCCATTCTTCTCAGCTGCGAGGTCACTTGTCCTAGATGACTTTGAGAATGTCTCCACGTTCTCTAGTATAATTCAGCATACCCAGGACGCCTTAGTGACATGGAGGAAATCTTACACCAGATACGGACAGACGGTAGCAGTCTTGGAGTTCCAGCTCAACCATATTCCACCGATCTCTGCACAGGAGGTTGAAGCAGTATTGGCCCGGTTGATCGAGTTTGCTATCCGGGAGAAGGCCAGTGGGAACGCGCTGCTTGATGAGGATCTTCTTGATGATGGTAGTGGGCATTAATTGCTCATTATGATTCCTGCAGGGGAGTGGAGAATATTCTGTGCATTCATTGCCCACTCCTCTTTGTGGCGGTTTTTAGGGCAGAAACCCTAATCAGGGCATAGGTGGCTCAATCTGAGCCCTTCATTGTAATTCGATCTAAACCGTCCACTGAATTGGACTTATTATAAAAGGGGCATCCCCCCTCATTTGTAATTTAATTAGATAGAGATTAGAATTGGAATTGGATCAGAGCTAGAGAGTAGAAGGCATATAGCATTTAGCTTAGAAGTTAGCTTTAGATTGAGGAGGGAAGAAAACTTTCCTTTGAAAGTTTTGTAAAAGGTTGTTGTGAACACTTTTCATAATACAAAGGGTTTCATTACTTGGTGATTTCTTCTTTGTTATGAGTAGCTAGCAAGGCCATTTCGTCTTTCCAATTCAAGATAGATAGAGTAAAATAGATTTTTATTTCATGCAAGTAGTTGTTAGCTGTGGAATGTGGTGTTTCATTTGAGCAAGTCTTCTCGTTCATACCACTAGCGGACTGGCTGACGGTGAGTTCGCCTTGCGTGGTCAACTGGAGTAATAGCGCTTAACTTCGATTGTGACTCATATGTCCATATGCATCGTTGTGATGGTGTGAACATGTTGTGTCATGGTTTGAATATTTTCTCATCCTTTGAAGATTGCACCAACTTTGTGGAAGTTGTCCGGAGGGAGGCAAAGCGGAGTCTGGTTTGAAGATTGTTCGAATTGATCTTTACATTCCATCCTTTAAGAGTAGATTGTAGAATTCCTATCCCTATCCCCTTTAAATTCTGCATTTTCCGAGTCAGTGTAGATACCAGAACAATATTGCCAAATCATTCGTGTCCTAATTGCTTCACAGAATCGAACAACTACGTAAGTCCCCTTGAAATAACCAGCAAAACACATCAACCAACTGAGTCTATTTGCGATAAAAGGAACCTTGGAGTCGAACACATGAACTTTCAAGCAATCTTAGCATGTGGGACACTTTGATCAAGAGAGAATAGAGTGACCGTTGGACAACTTTATTCTGTGCTGGCGTTGTCATAAAAAGAACGTCAACAGGAAGTTGAAGAGTTTCTTGTAGGAGTTTCAAGTTGATTCATTTTCCAACTGAAGAGCCTATTTATTGATGCTGAAATATACTGAGCCAAATTTTTCAAATTTTCAATAACAGTAAGCAAAGCAACACACATCCGTTAGGGTTAGCACTTAAACCAAAACGATGCGGAATTCAACTCTAACCAAGAATGCGATGGATGACGACGAGCATATGGTCAGAGGATCTCAAAACAAAGTTGAATAAATAACTCTAACCAAGAATGCGCCGGATGACGATGAGCATATGGTCAGAGGATCCCTATCTTCTATTATGCTGAAAGTAAACTCAACACCCAGAATGTGCTTTCAAACCCGGAGTGGGAACGGAGCTACCATAGGGCGGAGATGTAAGATATTACAATGCAAATCAAAGTAAATAGGCGGCAAGCCAGCCTCTTCCACTTATCTAGTGGGTATTACAATGAAATAACAGAGAAAAAGTAAGATTGCTGACAGTACTACTGTTCAACTTACAATAATTAGAGATTTGCCTGCCAAATACATAGCATAGGAAAGTCTAACAATGCTGCAATATAGTATAATGTCTCCTCAATGATCACAAAGACTTTCAACCCAAACTCAACTCAAAAGATAGACTTTACGCAAGCTGATATGACAGAACAACAACTTAATATGCATAAGCAGCAACCCTAGAATCCACTAAAATGTTCACAACTCACTCAATACTTGCCAGAATGACATGAGACTTGATGCAAAAGAAAGCTAGGTTGATGACAATGAAGACTAGACAAAGAAACAGCTAAACAATTGAAGTATTTTTTTTTCTAAACACTTGCCAGGCAAAACAGAATGGTACAGCCTCAAGAAATGTTCTACCAACAAGATAAAATCCAAGACACCTCTAAAAAATCTGCAACTTGGCATAGAGGGGCGCCCAAGGCTAGCAAATGCATGGGTAAACTACCCAGAATCAAAATAAATTCACCCAAAGACTTATGAGTATAAACTTCAATCTGCAATACAAAAATCAGCAACTCCAGATTTGATTAAAATGCAAGAAACCGAACTACAAATGCAAAACAACTTCTACAATGCAAAATCTCACTACAAATCTCACTCAACTACCATCTAACTCTCCACTAGTTGCTGTCTTTCAAGCAAGAAGTCGAGCCAAGGCTAGGAGGCATTCATTCCTCGCAGCAATCCAGCACCATTTCGGCAGCATAACAATATTCCAAACATAAGATAAGAAATGAAGAGCAACTGCCTCCTTATATAGACTTGACAAGGCTCTCCAGAAACTTCTAGAAGATGCGCCCTAATTCCCTTTTGAATTTGACTTCTTTTCCCTCCAAATTTGGGCGACCCCTTTTCCAAGGCTAAATTTGACTTTATTTAAAATCATTTCTTCATAAAATAGGCGTCCAATTTCACTTGAGCATTTAGACTTTAGAAAGATCAAAATAAATCATCATGTGATGACCACCCTCCAAGGTCCCTTCTTCAAAACAACTTTTAAGTCATATTACTAGGACAAGGGGTTATTTTATAAAATAAAACATTATTGACTTAAAATAACTTATTTCTCCAAAATGAACCCCTTAAGCCAAAAATCGGAATTACCCAATGAACTGCCAGAAGAGGAAAGTTGACTGAGTTGATGCTGACTAGACCACTGCTAAAAATAGAATTTACTAAAAATAGTAAATTCCTGAAGGTGCTCAGAATGCCAAGAAAAACATACCACTGCGAAGCTCTTTGAAAACCCAGAAAGAATCCGCAATCCAAACACCCAAATTCCAACAAGCAAAACCCTAAATCTTCAAGAGAACCCACCAAACAGTCGGAAACCCTAATTCTGCCTCTGACTTGTCGACAACGCATCGGGAAAAGGCCATCAATCCTTGAAAGGTGTAGTGCTAAAAACGGGGACATTACAGATGCCTTGCTCATTCATTCTTATTTTTGGAAAATATTGTAAAGTTATGATGTTGAATTGATTTTAGAACCTGGCTAAGGAGGAGCTTAGTATTTTTACACCATTCTTTAGGCTTGAAACTATGGTTCCCTAGATGGTCAATTGGGAATGTGCTTCATTCAGAAGTGCATATTGAGCATCATTGTTGAAGTTTGATGATATTTTTTTTTTACAGGTTGCTGGTTCAAGTGTAGCTGAAACATATTTTCATTCATAGCTACTTGTATGATTTTTATATCATTCTGGGTATTCGCCCTTTGTGTTTCTTTGCCTTAGGTGCCCCTTCTCTTGGATTTTCAAATTTTCTTATGATGTCTACAATTTTTAGAGTAGGTCACCCTTGTCAACGAGGGTTTTTCATTTCCAGATTTATTCTTGGGATGTGTGCTTAATAATTTGAAGGGTATTGATGCTGTTCAATGACTTGTTCTTAGTCGCCCTTCATCTAGATTTCATATGCATTTGATTTGATATCATTTGGTTTAGTATCGAAGGAGATATGAGCATTTTAGTGATCTCCTAGCTTGCTGGTTTGAACATTTAGTTTGCTGGTCTTGTATATCAGACCTGGTTATTTCCATTTCGTGCTATATTTCTTGGGTGTGTTCATTCATATTTGTAATCAGAAATATAGTGTTATAATTGCAGCTATTTTGGAGCAGATTTCTATTGAAAATCTTTGTAATTTGCAGATAATTTACATTGTAAGGCTGAGAATTAGTATTACTAATCGAGTCATTTATATTTCTGCATTTACTTGTGTTCTAATTCACACGTTGTAAACCCTGGATGGTTTACCGCCAGTGTGGAGGAATAAACATGTGTATCTCTCTTTCTCACCCACTGTTAAGTGGAGAATTCCCACTGCTATGTGGATGCTTGCTGAAAAGTGGATGAATTATTCTTTCATTGTTATATCTTCCCCCCACTAAACAAGTGGTAGTGTGGAATCTTTCATGGTCGGATCACCGCCTACTCTCATTTTCAGCATTGTAATTCAATTCAGTTGTTGCTAATGATCCCTTCCCATATGCTATCACCTCGCATTTCAAAGGATCTTGGTGAACATTCTTGGCGAAGGTTACATTCAGTTGGATTATCTTTTGGAAGCTAACGCTAACATTTGGCGTAGTGCTGGTTTGTGTTGTGGAAAGTTTCAATTGTTAGATGAATGACAGGGTATACTGATACTACATCAGAGGTTAGAACAAAATTCACTTTCAGTATTTTAGAAGTTCCAAAGATGATACATATTCTTAAGTTTAGAAGCCGTGAGCTTAATTAATCAAGACTTCTAAAGAAGAAATAAGTTTTGCAAGGTTACTTCGCACTGCAGGAACAAGGCTCATTGAAAAATGTCAAACAAGGGAAGAAGTGAGAATAGTTCTTACATTGGAAAAATGTTTGAGACAAGTGAAGCAGTCACCTTCAGAGTTAATTAAAACATCATTGACATATGCAGTGACCTCTTTGAAACATCCTTATTGGTTGAGGCATCTTGATGAAGAAGTAAATTTGTTGGTTACTTCATGCCTCAGTGAAGTGATGAGAATCTTGGCACCCTTGGTGCCCTATGATGATAAAACTATGAAGAGAGTTCTTCATATGTTCGTGGAAAGTTTTCAAGATCTTGATGAAATTGATAGCAATCAGTATTCTAGGAGAGCTGCTATGTTGAAGATCTTTTTAGAACTCAAAACAAGTAAGTTGCTGGTTGAATTGGGTATGCAAGATCGAATATATTATTTGATCCATTACCTCTTCATTTCAACTTGGAGTGAACAAGAGGAGGATGTAGTTGCAACAATGAGAAACATCTTAATTTTAACTATCAATGAAATGAATGATATTCCAAAATCCGTCCTAAATTTCCTGTTAAACATTCATGAACAAGAAGGAAAGAATTCCTCTACTGCTGGTATGTTGATCAAATATTTGTTCATTCGGTGTGAGAAAATTGAAGCCACACTTGAAGAAGATAGAGCAAAAAAATGAGGGAGTCATTAATGTAGAAGACAGAAATAAAATGTTGTTTCTCAATTATTCTATGGCAGTTTCTCAAGAAGACTTCCTTGGTATGCTTATGACTACAAATGAAGAGACCAATATTATACCTTCACATGAAGTTCCTATGGAAGACAAGAAGGATAGAGTCTTCAGAACAATTAGCAATGATGATCCTTTACTTCATTTCAGCGAAGATGACATGAGTAGTCATGGATTTGAATCGTTTGATCATCAAACTAAGTTCTTGGAGAAAGATTCTCATGAAGATATCAGTTTTGGTAAGTTGGGAGGTGTCTCATTCAAAGAGTCACCACTCCAAGCGAAGTACGAAGGGCAATCTCCTTTTGATTAAAATAATCAGCCCTTCAGCATTTGGGATTTGGGTGTGAAAGCGCCTAATGTTGACATGGAACATGTATGGGATAAATTTCTCTTTGATCCCAATAAAGAACAATATTGTATGATGCCTAAAAGGCTAAGTTGCCAAATTGGGTACGGGTATGTGGGTATGGGTATGGGTACAATATGTCAGTACGACAATTTTTTTTTTGGCTGTGGGTACATTTGGGTACGTCCGTACATAAAACATATGAAAATCATAGATATAGACATATTTGCAGCCTAAAAATAAAAACAAGAATTAAATTTAGAAAACAAAACTTAGAACTACCATAAATATATTGAATAATGAACAATAAAGGTTAAAAAATACTAATAGTTATTGAATATTGAACAATAAATGTTAAAAAAATTATTAAACAATAACTATAAAGTATAAACATTCAATATTTAATTTATTACTAAAAATTACAATTAATAAATGTTTAATATGTAATTACTAATTAATATAATTACAATTACAATTTATAATTTTAATTTTAAATTATTGATTATTATTTATTAAAATAAGAAATAGAAACATAAATAAATTTTAACATTAAATATACAAAATAATAATTAGATTTATATTTATTATTTTAAGATTTAAAGTTTAAAATTGAATTAAATTAAAATACTAAAATAAATTTAATTATTTATATATAATAAAATTATAAATGTAAAATGTTTGATAATAGATAATATTATAATAAATATTTGTTAAAAGTTAAAACTTAATGCTAAATAAATAAAATAAAATTGTGTATTACTATATTATAAATTTTTATTTTATAAAAACAATATTATTAAATATTATATTATTTATTAATATTATCATATAAATTATAAAACAATATTAAAATTAAAAATAAAAACCCAAAACTATTATAAAATATAAAGTATAAAATTAAATTCAAAGTTCAGACGAGGAAATGGCGGAAAGTCTCTCAAACAATCGACGACCTTTGCGTTTTCCCTAAACGGCATTCGCTTCTCCTTGCGCAACCACACTAAGAGGCGTTTGTTTCTCCTTGCGCGACCACAACATCTGTTTCTCCTTCCGTGTGTGTGAATGGCGGATGGACAGACGTTCCTCCTCCTGAAAGTGCAAAACAAGCAGCGAAAAAAACGACGACATTCGAGAAAAAATCGTGTAAATTCGTGGAAACGTTTTTTTTAATTTTAAATCAGAACCCTGGCCGAATCCATAGGGTTTCCACGCCGTATTTGTTTTTGCATGTATTCGTACCCGGAATCGGCAAGGTAAAGGGCTGATTCTGGTAACTTAGCTAAAAGGTGTTAAGGGTAGTGTTGACAGGTGTTTTATGACTGCACCAACACAGAATAAAGTTTCCCAACGGTTACTCTATCCTCTCTTGAACAAAGTATTTTGCATGCTAAGATTGCTAGAAAGATCATACATTCAACTCCAAGGTTCCTTATGCAAGGGGATAGTCTCAGTTGGCTTGATGTGATTTTGCTAGTTATTCCAAGAGGACTTACACAATTGTTCGATCTAAAGAGAAGAAGTCGCAAGACATGAATGATTTGTCGATAATGCTCTGGTTCGTAAACTAACCGGGAAAATACTGAAAGTAAAAGGACAGGGATAGGGATTCTACTGTCTACTCCTAAATGTGGGATACGAAGATCAATTTCTGCAAGCTTTGAACCAAGTTCTGTTTTGCCTCCCTTCGGACAGCTTCTATAGAGCCAGTGCAATCTTCAAAGGATAATGGAAGATGTTCAAACTATGACCCGACATGCAAATACCATCACAACGATGCATACTAACACGTGAATCACAATTGAAGTTAAGTGCAAAAGTACTCCAGTTGACCACGCAAGGTGAACTCACCGTTAGGGAGCCTGCTAGTGGTATGGATAAATGAAACTTGCTTAAACCAAACAATGCATTCCACAACTACCAACTACTTGCATGAAATGAAATTTATTTTACTTTAATCTACGCAAATTGGAAAGACGAAGGAGCCTTGCTAGCTACTCATAACAAAAGATGGAATCACCAAGCAATGAAAACTCTTTGTACTATGAGAGTGTTCACAACAACTTCTTACACAGTCTTCAAATGGAAAAACTTTCTTTCCTCTTCAATCTATGTTATGCTAACTTCTATGCTACTCTCCTCTATTTTAATTTCTATCCTCTCTACTCTCTGATTTCTTAATCTAATTCTAATAATTACAAATGAGGGGGGATGCCCCTTTTATAGGTAGCTCAGTCCAACGGAGGACTTAGATTCAATTACAATGAAGGGCTCAGATTGAGCCAATGAAGCCCTAATCAAGGCTCTACCCTAAAAACCGCCACAAAGAGGAGTGGGGTAATAAATGAACCCAAAAGATTCTCCACTACTCTGTAGAAACTACCATGAGCAATTAATGCCCACTATCATCAGAATATTCTCGTCTAGAAAGACTTTCTTTGTTCTGCCTGCCAATTCTGTTGCGCTAGGAGGAGGGTAAAAGAGTCTCTATGATTGTCTCCATAGATGATAAAAATTGATAGGATCCGAAGTTCGACTGCTCAGTTGTTCGCATTCAACCCTCCTGTTGTTTTAATTCCTGGATGCATTTCTTCTTTGTAACTTTCATATTTCTCCAGCCCACTGCCTTGGGCGCATTTAGCCTCTTTTGCATCACATTCTTAATGCCTTAGACAAATTTCCCTTGCCATTTCCCTTTGCCCTGAAACTTTTTTCATCTAACTTCTTCATCTCTACCTTGTTGCATGCCTTCTTGAGTTGGATGCATATTAGGTCTTTGTGGAGAGATCCCAACACTTAGCCGTTTCTTCCATCATCTTCTTCCTGCAAATGAGACATCATGGAGGAGATTCGAACATGTAGCTTTTTCCTCTTCCAAAGTTATAACGTTGTCACGCTTCATCACCTCAAGTCCTCATGCCTTGGCCCCAGTGTTCATCCTGCAAGACAAACAACAAGAAGAGCATCATAACACTTAAAATATAAACTCACTTCACTTACCTAATTTCCATGTTCTGATTGATTGATCTCCGGATGTGGTAAAATTCATCATTTTTCTAGCAAACCTTGCACTCTTCATAATTTTTCAACATTTGTGTGTTAGGGCGCATGCCATCTCGATGTTTTCATCCTCTTGCCTTAGCAATTTCATTCACCTGTCTTGCCTTCCCTTAGGAGCTTGATGACTTAGATAAAAATTCCACCCATCTTGAGCTTAGGTGCACAATTGACCCCTTCTGCTTTCCTTTTCTATGCCTTAGAAAATTTTACCTCCCCTTAGAAAATTTTATCAGTTGCAAGGCAGGCATCCATTTTGAAATCACAATCCAAAAATTTCAAAATCATACCTCCCTTAGAAAATATTCAAAGACCCCTAGATTCTGAAAACACTTCCCTCTTAGAGAAATATTTTACAACTTTATTATTCATGTGGGTACACGAAGGGGTACATTTAATTTTTCTCACCCTTAAAAAAAATATTCCCCACCAATGTTTATTTTAACTTTTCCAGCCTTTGGGCGCATTCACTAGGTGGCTCCTTTATTTTCACTCTATCCTGCCTTTGAAGAATTTTCATCTCATACCCTGTCTTGCCCTCTAAAGAATTTTCAATTCCTCTTTATCATGGGTGCATTTCTCCTAGTGAAATTTTATTTCACTTAGAAATTTCTTCTAGACCCTCAAGGGCGCATTTGACCCTCTTCACTTTCATTTATGTGCCTTAGAAAATTTTCATACCTTTATCTCATTCATGGTGGGCGCATTTGATGACTCCTTGCTAGGCGCATTTCACAAGGCCGCCTTCTTTTTTTTTTTGACTTAGGAAAATTTTCAAACCTCGATCTGTTTGTTGGGCGCATATAAGGGGTAACACTTTCATTCCTGCCTTAGGCGTTTCCTTGCATGTCACCTCCCACTACTTGGGCGCATTTGACCTTGTGTGATTCCATTTTCCCATACTCAAAGATTCCCACGCCTCTAGCCACCTTGGGTGCATTTTAGGGGGCCTACTCTTGTTTTTTGACTTAGAAGATATTTTTGTTCCACCTTGATGCCTAGGGCGCATTTAGAGGTGTGAGCTTCATTTTCTCATGCCTTAGTAGAATTTCTCATGTCCTCTGCCACCTTGGGCGCATTTGAGAGGTGGAAGAGGAACTTTTTCAATACTTAGAAACTTTTCTTGCCTCCTCCATGCTTGCTTGGGCTCATTTGAGTTGGGGTCAAGGAATTTCCCTGCCAATGTTTCAACTTGGGCGCATTTAGGGGTGTGAGGAGGATTTTCCAATGACTTGTATGTTTTCTCCTCAGCCACCTTCAAGTTGGGCGCATTTGAGAGGGTATCAGGGAATTTTTGATGGCTTGAAGGATTTTTCATGACTTGCTACTCTTAGGGCGCATCTTGGCCCTCCTCATGCCAGTTTCATTGCAGACTTAGAAATTTCCTCAGGCTTTCATACCTTGCCTACCCTGTCTACTATTTTTAGTAAGCTTTTGATTTCTTGACCTTGGCAGCTCTGTTTGATTTGAATTTTTCACCATGTAGTCCTCATCACTTGGTGAACCTGTTCACACCTGCCCCTCGTGCTGACCTCCTATTTATAGCCCTGTTCTAGAGACAACTTACTATAAATAGTAAGTGCTCGGATTGCGCTCAAATTTTACCAATAGACTGCTTGAAGGATGCTGATCGTAGTGGGATACCTTTGTTTTCAAAGATTTTGGCTTTTTACCCCTCATTTTGAGTCTTGAAGCTGGAAACCCTAATTTGACTTGCATGTGGCTCAAACGACCTTCGTTTGACCCAAACAACCTTCGTTTGACCCCTTTTCTGTTGCATGTTGCTCTGTTCGTGATATTGAAGTGTCGGGTGGCTGTCGGAGTGATCCTACTAAAAATTGTAAGTGTCTGAAAAGGTGACCAATCAGCTACCAGATGAGTTTGCATGTCACACTGCCCGAGAGATCTCAAAAAACCAAAAAAAACCCAAAAAACTGGTTTGCATGCGAGTATTGGCTAAAAATAGCAAATTCCTGAAAAATGATCAACTTTGCTTGCATGTCATATCGTTGAGAAGCTCTCGAAAAACTTAAAGGATTCTCCAGACATGCATTGAAAAAGCACACATGCGAACCCTGAAAATGGCTCGTGAAGCCCAGACTGCTAAAAATAGAATGTTTTCCAAATCTGTTCAAATTTTGCGTGCAAGCACTTTGAAGTGCCCTGAATGTGTTGAAGCAGTCAGAATTTCCAAAATCCCGAGGAAAAGACCTTAAATTGAGTACTAAAAATAGTATGTTGTCGGAACGCAATGAAAATTTGATGGGATCCCACTTGAAGCATCGTGATTGTAGTACCAAGCTTAGATTTCAATTTTCCAACTCAATCTGACCTCAAACTAGCCTGAAGAATGAAAACCCTAATTTCACAGACAGCCAAAATTCCAACCAGGTCAAATGATGGGACATCCTCGGAAGGACAGAAAGATCAGAGAGAGAGAGAGAGACGCAAAACAACCCAAAACCAAAGCCAAAAGACCAGAAAGGAGCAAAAATAAGGGGGTCCCCATCTTGAATGGGGTGATGTGTGAAAAGGTCACAATAGGTAGTTCCTCTTTAAAATCATGTTGATCTAGTTTTCCACTTGTACTTCAAGATTTCATGGATAAAGCAAATCAGCCGGATACACATGCTCCACTTTTACTTGTTGACATTGCGAACATATAAAATATAAAGTTAACACTCCCCTTTTCATTCCTTGCGAAAAATACAATAGCCTAAGGTTTGTTAACTTCTTGTTCATTCTAGTATGCTTGAATTAGAAAGCATTGGAGATTCTTGCATCACCTTGGTTCTTATGTCACCATTGATGGGGATTTCCATTTTGTTCCTGAAGCATACACACCATTTTGGTCTAAATAGTATCCTTCATATTTTGATAGTTGAGTTCTCTCAAGCTTCGTGCACCTCTTGGTAATGGGGATTGCTTTCCAAGTTATCCAACACTTGTTGTTTGAATGTTGCTTTTGTGACTTACATTGCCATGAAATGCCTATGCCTACTAACACATCAACAACCTAATTCTCTTTCCCTTTAATGTACTCTATTTCAAATTCATGTTGACTAAGAAACTCCAACCACTACCTTTGTTAGGCATTCAAATTTGGTTGGGTAAAGATGTACTTCAAACTCAAGTGTGGTATTAAGCTCAAAAGGTTTACCTAGAAGGAAATGATGCCATTTTTGTAAGGCATGAACCATGCCACTAAGTTCAAGGTTGTGCAATGCATAATTCATTTCATAGTTTTTCAGCTTTTGGAACTCATATGCCACAATTGCTTTGTCTTTGTAATGTCCCCTTTCTAGTGAAATCACTTAAACCCAAATCTCGCATTCAAAGTGTTTCTCAAAGAGACATTAGGAATGTTAGAGATCAATAAATTTCATTAATCACTTCTTTTAAGATAAAAAATGATATAAATATTCCTTTCTTGTCAAAGGATTATTCATTTCTTCCTATCACTTCCTATGAATGATTCTTCCCTAATATCTTTCATAAGTACATTAGATATTAAACATCTTTCAAGATCCCATAGATGGAATTTTTATTATACCATTTAACATCATAGTGAATGAATAGAGTCAGCACTACTTATAAGGCTTACTTATAGAGTTCAATAATTGCTGCAAGCATCATTATTGGATAATCGTAACTAATATATTATATATATATATGTATATATAAAATTGTATGTGTCCACCACCTATGAGATCTTTATGAGTCTCAATATATATATATATGTATATGTATCAATTACCAAAATGTATTTATAAAAAATGTGAATACACAACAACCATCTTATATTTGATATATATATATATATATATATATATATATATATATATATTAATTGCCAACTATCATTAAATTCTTAATTCATTTACTAAGCATTCATTTATTATTATTTAATTACCTTTGACTGACTTTAATATAAATTTTAATTACTTTTCTGTAACAGAGATCACTATCCTTGTCTATATTATAAAATATAGTTACTTGTTCTTAATCAGAATCACATACCACTTACTTTGGTCGATCTGTAGACCACCTTTTTCTTTCTTCTCTATTTCTCCCCATGATCCTCTTTTTTCTTCAAGTGGTTCTCTTTAAGTATCGAACCCTTGCTTGATGAGAAGTCATGTCTTTACTCAAGCGCTCCCCTTGAGTGAATCGTCACTTCCTTTAGGATCGCTGGTTTTTAACTTTTTGTTTGTGTATGAAGCGATGCTTTAAACAGCTATGTTTATGTTAAATAATAATGATCCTACAATACTAATTTATATTTATCTTTATGAGAATGTTTGTATAGGATCCACAGCAATTATAAAATAATGATCTATATTTATTTTTATGATAATTATTAGAATTCTGGTTTAATTTAATTATACTTTATTTATTATTATTTTATTTTGACAATAATATTAACAATGACGATAAAGATTATTATATATATATATATTGATATTATACTATTGTATTATGTTATTTGTTAATTTTTTATTCGATAATTATAACATTATCTTTTGTTAATTATAATTATGATTATATTGCCAACATCCTTATATGTGTTTTTTTTTTAAATTTATTAGTTACGATTATCCAAAAATGATGCTTGCAGCAATTATTGAACTCTATAAGGAAGCCTTATAAGTAGTACTGACTCTATTCATTCACTATGATGTTAAATGGTATAATAAAAATTCCATCTATGGGATCTTGAAACACATTTAATATCTAATGTACTTATGAAAGATATTAGGGAAGAATCATTCATAGGGAGTGATAGGAGGAAATGAATAATCCTTTGACAAGAAAGGAATATTTATATCATTTTTGATCTCTAACGTTCCTAATGTCTCTTTGAGAAACATTTTGAATGCGAGATTTGGGTTTAAGTGATTTCACTAGAAAGGGGACATTACAGTCTTGCATTAAAACAACATTGTAGCCCGCCAAGGATGTGGTGATCACTACAACAAAATGCCCATTAGGGTCTAGAACCCTCAAAATAAGTGTAGTGGTTAATTTTTTGCTTAAGGAGTTTGATACTTTGAATGCTTGTTGACACTTACATTCAAACTTGTCACACTTATTTTGCAAAGATGTAATAGGATTTTTGATCTAGGAGAATCCTTCAACATGCCTTTGATGATATTTGGCTAAACTCATAAAACTTCTGAGTTTTGGGCACATTCCTACATACAAACCAGTCCATGATAGAGGAAATCTTTGATAGGTCCACTGCTATTCCTTCAATCTGAAATAATGTTTCCAAGAAAGTGCAACTCTTTTTGAAAGAAGGTGCACTCAAATAATTTACCATGTTGTACCCCAAAATTAAAAATTTTGCTACACTTAGGCACTTTGAAGAAATGAGTCAAGATACTGTTAAATTTGTCAAAAAGGTCAAATTTGGGGTTTGAATGTCTTGCATGGGGGTCAAAAACTCGAAATTTTCAAAATCTGACAATTTGGGTTGGCTCAGAACGACCAAATCTACAATACCCAGATTTCTGTTTTTCGTCCCTAAATTTTAAGAAAATTTCTATTTTTAGCAGTTTTCTAAAAATAGAAACTTTTTGTGGGTTTTTCTGGGTTTCTCAAAAATGGATACTTGTAAAATTTTCTAAAAATAGAAAGTTTGGCTTCTAGGGTTAAGACTGATTTTGATTGGCTTTGTAATGACCCCATCCTTGGGTAATTAAATTTTTTCTAACATTTCATTTCAAACATATAAAAGTAACAAGTAACAAAGACATTACAATAAAATTCTTCCTTTCTTTATTGATAAATACTTGCAAGTTACAATATATATTTCCACATGAATTCCATTTGCATTGCAAATATAACTCAGAGTACAAAAGTAAAACAATTACATACATAGCTCGTAAGCTTTTGCACCAATAGTAGTAAAACGGTCCAGGTTCCCTTCCTTTCAAATCTTGGTGTATCCGTTGCCTGCGGTGGAGGAGAAACATCACTCAGGCGCTTTTCCGCCAACCACAGACTGTTAATGCGGTCCCCCGCACATCCATCATTCGATGGATGGACCTCCCTTCGAACGAAGAGATTGGTAAGGTACCCGGCTGCGACAACCCAACTGAGTATAGTGCTGTGTCCTATACATCTAGAACTTACTATTTCACAATCCCGAACTAGCATGATGGATCACAATGAACTGATAGTGCAGTCTCAACTATCTCACATTTAAGTGGATGTCGTACCTTCCACTACTTTGGCCAAAGTATTCTCATTCAGTACTTCGAATGAAGGTCATCTATCATATACACTACTCAGAGCCAATTTGACTTAAGACTATCTTACACTACGCGTAGGCTAAGTCCTTCACTAGATTGTCAATCATCCCAGACTATCCTACATCATCTAATTAATCAAGAATTGAAATGCAGTCAACAAGAGTCCCTTGGGTAACTCCTATCCTGGAAATCTTTATCCATGGAGTACATAGCTTTTTCTAGTTAACCTACTAACTTTAAAGCTTTAGACTACTTTGGTATTGGTTTCGTCCTCGTCCTAGTATTTAATAACTAGTTTCCTCATTTCCTTTATATAAGGAGATCAAGCAGTATTCACGTAAATGCAGTTCATCAAAGTAAATTCCTTTCCCTAATTGAAGTGGAATAAATAATTTCCCCTTTCACCTTTACTTAATTGCACACAAGCTAATTCTATAAAATGTATTAACATTCCTTTGTAATTTCGGACAAGCTATTCCTTCAAAACAAGCTATTCCTTTATAAACAAGCTGTCCCTATATAAACAAGCTATTCCTTTATAAACAAGCATAAATAGGAAACTGAATTTCTCCTTTACTTGTCTACTCTACTTATACTACAATACAAAGTAATGTACAAATAAACTAGTCGATTTATCTAACTTCAAATAACAGAGATATTAAGAGATAACTCTCATGCATGTTTCCTTGCTGCTAGCGAATGCCTTTGTTTCTGTAGTAGCAGTTTGACAGCTTCTTCTTTTATTCTCACTTTCTTTCTGTCTCTTTCAGATTCTAATCACAGATTGGATGTAGTATTTTCTAGTTATTGCTGATTAGAATTCTCACAATTCTGGATTCTTCAAGAGGTATGTATATGTTTGCAGTATATAAAATCCATAGTCCTCTCAAAAATGGCAATGGTATTTGTGAATTGGCTCTCTAAGCAAGTTCGAATACAGCAAATGACAAATTGTGGCTCTCAAAAAGCGATTTCGGATATAGCAAGGGCATAAGTGAATTGGTAAAAATAGCAAAGTGAGAAGCTCTATATATAGGTTTCGAATTCTCATGCCTGCTACCATTTTGGCATGAGAATTGACAGCTTATATATTTGAAAATGTCAATTCATGAAGTGGCAGCTATTTAGCAAGTTACTCAGCAATTTTTAAGATGATTCGACCTTTATCCAGGGAGAATTTTTCAACTCACCCATGGTAAAAAGCAGATGAAAGACACCTATAGGCGTACTCAGCCTGGGCATCCAAAAATGGCGGATTACATTCTTGCAGGGAAAATGTCCAAGGCAGAAGGCGCCCCATCTCACCTAACTTTAAGCCTTCTCACGCATTCTCCGAATGGAGTCTTAGTAGGCCGCGACCTGGTCTCTTGGGCATGAGTTTAGCAGCCGCGCATTTCCTCCATTTTTACCATTTCCAAAGGTTTCGACTTTGCCAATTAAACATTCGAACTTTGGCGTGTTTTCTCTTCTTTTCCACGATAAATGAAATTTAAAATATTTAGCTTTATTTCATAGCTATCAAATATTCGATAAACCTCATATGATTTATTTTCCCATGGTAACTTTATTCGATATCTTTAGCCATGTATTTTCCCATGATATATTTCATACGATTTTTACCTAGAGACTATAGAAGTCATTTATTTTCCAAGATCTTTATTTATTTGAAATATAAATAAATTATTATATTTATATCATGTATTATATTATATATAATTTATTATAGTTTTATTTATCATCATAAATATATTTATATATATATTTAAATGTTTTAATATTTAAATATAACTATATATATATCTATATATTTATTCTGGTAAGACTATAATAACATATATATATATATATATATATATATAATATTAAATATACATATATTTTCATTTATATATTTACACTTAAATATACATATACATATTTGCAATAAATCATTCAAATACGTGTATTGCGAGCCAGTCAGCATACTTCCAATACACCTATTTGTGCAAACATGTATATATACTTTTAACTATAAATTTAAAGCATCATAATAATGTTATAACAAACATCATAGATAGTGTGTATATGTTTATAGATGCGTATAATCCTTCTATACCATCATGTGTATGTATCTGTATGTACGCAATGTCGACACAGGCGTATGGCATGATAATTTCCCACATACGTTTGTATCGCCATGTCATACATATTGATATATACATATGAGCAATACATGTATACACATATACATCCTGTCTATGTTCACATATTAATTAACATTTCGCATTCAAGGTCACAGATCAGTAAGTTAGTTAACAAGTAGCACCACTCACAAAGCACAAAGAAGTAATCCAAAACTCCTAAGCCTAAGGATGACTTATCAAGACAACTCTATCTGACTCAGTTCCTCTAACCCTTAGTGAAGTGTGTGTATGCTCAACAGATTCACTTTACCGGTTATCCGACCAAGCCCCTCTCTCGAGTGATGTCTCCCCTCCGCTTGGAGGAATGGTTCATGTACCTGCACCCATAGACATACAATCTCGATAGTTACTTGTTCACAATGTCAACAGTATACAAAACATCTTAATTTAGAATATTCATAATTCAATACTATGCTTGCAACATTAAACAAGAATTACACCAATAAAAGTATCAATCTAATGAGGCAATCATTAAAATAGAACTCATTCATTTTGATAATAAAAACATGTTTTATTAATCTCAATGATTCAAACATTACAATCAATTGCCCTTTGCAATAGTAGCTATACAATTGGGATGTAACAGGCTTAAAATACTTCCTCATCAGGCTGGTGTAGTCGGAATCACGAAAATATCAGTTTTTCCCTAGTGGGTCTATTCTACTTTTTCAGAAGCTTTTCTTGGAGATCCAAGGTTATCAATGGAGGTCAGTTAGCTACCAAGTGTCAGAATCAGACGTTCAAGCGTCAAGCAGAGGTTGTCAATGAGGAACCTACACAAAAAATGAGGAATGAAGAAAGGAAGATTGAAAAATTGAAAAATAGGAATTTTTGGCTAAGTTTGGAGACTTCATGTGCCCCGGTCAAGAAGAGGCGCCCAAACCTTCATGCCTTAGAATATTTTTCTGTTTCAATAGTCAAACGATAGAGAAGCATGTCAAACGAGAAGAAAGTTGAAAATCTGAAAATAAAAACTAACACTACATGTCATGGGCGCCCCAGAAGGAGAAGGGCGCCCAACTTTTCAAAAGGTCAAATGTCAGAGTCTAGGTTTCAACCTCTAGACCATTGTTGTTCAGAATCCTTCTAGCTCCGCGGTGAATCAATCAACACGATCATCTGACCATTCAGCCAACCAAAATCTCAGATCGAACGAAGAAGTCTTGAAGAAGTAGCAATCTGGAAAGGTTGAAAAACATGAAAAAATGACTAAGTCTGGGAGTGTTGGGTGCCCTAGGCAGTCATGGACGCCCAATGTTTTGAGTGCTCAAAAGATAAAGTTAGGGTTTGCAGTCCCCAACAACTTTTCTCCAGATTCAGTCCAGCTTTGCAATGGATTCAACGTCAAGCTCATCAGATATCACAGAATGATCAGATATCATAGAATGATCAGAAGGGTAATATTGTGCAGAATGAAGAAAATCAAAAGCAAAAACGAAAATCCTTACAAATTGACTAACTCTGGTGAAGTTGGGTGCCCCTGGAGAAGAAGGGCGCCCAAGCTTTTGAGGATCCAAATCAACTTTTCCGAAGACATCGCTCCCAGGAGACCCCCTTCAAAATATTCTCAGCTATCCGACAAGTGCGGCCATCAGCCTATCGGAGCTCCGTATTGTCCAAAATGGTCAGATCATCTGAAGGGGAGGAGATAGTATAGAAATTCAAGAATCATGAAAATGGCTAACACTGGAGAAAGTGGGCGCCCCTGGAGGAGAGAGGCACTTAAATTTTTGAAGGGTCAAACGAAGTTTTTATGAAAAGATACTTCCAAACAAACTTTGTCAGATTCGATCAGGCTCCGTGATGAAACATTCAACACATTTGTCGGATCAATTTGGAGGCTGAAAATCAGAATGAAACTAAGGTTGAAAATTGAGAAAAAGTTGAAAAAGTTGAGAAAATGGCTAAGTCTGGGTGAGATAGGTGCCTCTAGTCAAGAAGGGCACCCAACCTCACTTGCCTTAGTCAAATTTTTGAAGATTTCAAAATTTTGAATCAAGAGGAAACGTTCACATTCAATGCACAAACTTGAATTGGGGTTTTGAAGAATTAGGGCAAAAGAAAGATGTTTTCTCAAGACAGAGCTTATTTAAAACACTTTTGTGCTTTATTTTTCATTATTTTCTTGTAGGTGGTCTTCAAGGAGAAATAGAGCAGCAACTTCAAACCCTTATTTTCAAGATTCAAGAACCTAAAGTTGCTGGTTTTTCATAAAATTTTCAGATCAGCACTCAAAGAAGGCTTGCTTTTTCATATTTCTTCATCAAGAACATCAAATTTGTGAAGAAGAAGGCCATTACTTTCAATTTTCAGCGAGCTGATTTATACTAGTTCAATCTTGTAGATAGTTTTTGAAGAATTTTCTCAAGGTTGCAGTAGCTGCTTTTTATTTTGCATGTCAGAGAAAACTTCAAATTTTACAACTACCAATCTTCTGGGTCTATCTCAAATATTCTTCTGGACAAAACCCACATCACAGCTTTTTCAGCGGAACTTAAAGTGGTTGGTTTTTCAGTGAAACTTCTAGGTTTTCAAAATCTAACCAAATGGGTTCATCCAGAATGTGTCTTTGAACAAAACCCAAATGCCAGCTTTTTCTGGTTTTTCGGAGAAAATTAGGGTTTGCTGTTATTTTAGTCTACATTCAAAATTTTCAAAAACGGACAATCTGGGTTTCCTTGTAACGAAATTCTACACAAAACCCATATCTCAGAAAAAATTCCAAAATATTCATCCATTTGGCAAAGAAAATCAGCAAGTTATTTTTAGGGTTTGTGCTGAGCTTGTCCAAGCATAGTCAAGTTTACAGTCAATCTTCAAGTTTTTCAACATGAAGTATTCTCCCATCGAATTCAGAGCCAAACAAGTGTTGTATCATAATTATCTGGACGAACAATGTTGGACAATGCTTTTCAGTACCATCATGGACATAAAACGTCATCATCTCAGTTGAAGAACGTGCAGAGGGAGCGGTATGAGTGAAAGAGAAGTGTCAGAATGCATAAAGTTGCAGAGCCGCCAAGTTATCAATTAGTGGGTCATCTTTTGAGGCAGCGATGTTTTTCAAGAACATAACTCATAAAAGAGATGAAGATGTCAAAGATTCTCTAAGTTTGATTGCAAAAAGGGAGAAGGTCTTAGAAAAGCGGAATACAACTAAAGATAGTATCAATGCTCCTGATAAAGAGGTAGTTTCCCGTTTTTTGGCGGATGTGTGAGAGATTTAAAGCAACAATCTTCTAGAAGCTTTCTCCAAGCTTTCTTTCCATTCTTATCTCATGCTTTCTTTCTACTCTTGTCTCAATTCTTATCCATTATTTGAAGAATAAGGAAAACAAATGTAATGAGTTGGCATTTCCTATTTTACATGCTTTCTTAGGTTTTAGATGTTTATCTTCTTTAGGTTTAGAAATAAAGCTTGCATGTTGGCAAGCAGTAGTTGTAAAAGCAAGGAGATTTTAGGGTTCTCTACTCCTCTGCTTAGTTATAAATAAGAGCAGTGTTTGCTCATTTTAGTTAGCCATGCTAGTGATAACAAGACACAAGTTCCTTTAGTGCCTTCTCTTTGTTATTCAGTGTTTATTAGAACCGTGCTTGTGATAATAGAATCACTGAGCTTATGCCTTCATGTTTGTTATCATCTAGTGTCAGTTCACTTTGTGTAAAGAGCAAGTTTGCATGCCTCCTTAGCTGCAAATCCTTGTTTAGTGCATGTGTTATGTGCCAATTATAATGAGGTTGATCGCATGTTGCAAGTATTTTGCTACAACTTGTTGTCCCGAAATTGTAATCTTTGTTCTAGAAGTTTGAGTAAATAAAATCTTGAAGCTTGCTTTGCTGCCCTCGATATAAATATCTCAGATTTCCGTTTATTGTTTTTGTGTTAGAAGTGTGAGTAAATAAAATCTTGAAGCTTGCTTTGCTGCTCCTGAAATAAAAGTCTCATATTTTTGTAATACTTTGATGATCTCTTTTTCAGCTTGCTTAAAATGGACGTTGAAGAAAAGTTTGTTTAAGTATCTTTGTCAAAAATCAAAATCGTCCATTTCTAAACTCTCTTGCTCTGCGTTTACTTGAGAGGGTAGAAACGTTTTAAGCATAGGTTAAGTTGTAGCTGTCTAGTTTCATTAAAGGGAAAACCTCGGCCGCAACATCTAGTGTTCTATAACCTTGTGTTCTCGTAGTTGAAACAAAAAGATATGCAAAATTAAGTTTAGTTTACTTTCTTTATGCAACTCAGCAAAAGAGGGAGCTTCCCCTCCTAATTCGAAGAGTAGTTTACTGCACATAGCTGTCCGTTTCCAGAACGCATTCCAGAGGTGCGATTTGAAACGCCAACAGTTTTCTGGCGCCCACTGTGGGGCACGAGGCATAGAACTTCAAGAAAGCTTACGCTTTATGACACGAGAATGACCATCTGGCACCCTATTGCGTGATCCAACCAGGAGCAATGGGTGATAACAATAATACTAGTAGGAATCTGAGACGTCCACCCCCATTACCTTGGGGTAACATCATTTGACCTTTGGCTTTGTGGAATATCATGAATTACCTAAGGGGTCAAGGAAGCACTTTCCGTTGTTTCATGGTGATGGAACTCAACATCCTGATGATCATATTTCAGCCTTCTCAACGACTTGCGGTGTTTTGCATGTGGCACATGAAGACATTGCAATACGTCTCTTTGTGGAGACTCTTGTCGGGAATTTTGCTGATTTGTTCAATCAAGTTCAAATGTTGTCTCACCACAGACAGACAACTTCGATGGCGACTCCACAACGGGTTATTTTGAACCCATTATTGAAGAAGAAGAAGACCTTTGCCACTACTCTCTTGAAGTAAATCATAGAAGACCTTCAACACCTATGCTTACAAGTGCTCGACACTTGAAAGCGCAGAAGGAAGAAGAAGAAAGGCCGAGAGCTAAAGAACAAGCTAAGGATGCGGCTGCTCAGGACCCATCCTTAGTAAATTTTGACATTGTAAGCTCCATGATGAAGACTAAGGGGCAGATTTCACAGCTGGAGTATCTTCGTGATCATCCCAAGCAGCTGGACAAAATAATACAACATGTAAAGAAAGAAGCTTCAATGCAGCCTACATTGCTCGAGTCATTTGTTCCAGCAAAAGAAAAGCCTAAACCTTTCTATATATCTTTGTATATAGGTGGGTTTAAATTGAGCAATTGCATCATTGATTCAAGAGCCTCAGACAACATCGTGCCTCTACAAGTGATGAATGCATTGGGACTCTCATGCACAAAAACTCAGGATGAGTGTTATTCACTTGAATCTAAGTCAGTACCATTGGTTGGACAATTGGAAGATGCTCAAGTGAGGTTAGTAGCTTGCCCAGAGAAAAAGATAAAGATGAAAACTTGGATAGTTCACCACTTAGTGAAACTCAAAATAGCACCTACACCAGAACCATCCTTTTAGCGTGTACCATAAAAAATATGGTCCATACATTATTTACATTATCATTATGAGCAAGGTGAGGAACTGAACTGGCACTTTCATCCTTATGCTCATTAGAATAGCTAGTGAAATTATCTATACCAGCATCAAAGAAATTGATTTCATTAGTGCTCTTGTAATGGTCCTCAATATTATCTAGCACCTTTTGTTCTCTATGTATCTTGACATTCAGTCCATGCATAGGAATGGTACCATAGGACATGTTTATTTGAATGCTACCTCCAATTGACCTTGCCTACTTTCTAGACAACATACCCCACTTGGGAGGGCAATCAACAATGGTTATGTAGATCAAGAATGATTTATCCGGGTATGTAGCAACTTGAACTTCAACATTGTTCATGACTCCAATGACATTCACTTCTCTACAATCCATGGCAAAACATTTTCCATAGAACTTGGACATTTTCAATCTCAATTTATTATAATAACCCTTGCCCACAATTGGTAGTTTTTATGATTTAATCTGTTAAGGGTTGACAATGTAAACATGTTGTCAAATAATAAAAAATCATAGAGTTGTACTTTGTAATGTCTCTTGTAGAATTACTTTGGATTTAGCTTTCAATCTTATGATATCAAAATATGCTAAAAGACTAATGTTTGTAAGAGAGGGTAAAAATGGTTGTAGACTTCTATGATTTTAAAGGGAAACTCTAACTTACTGTTTTGCACCAGTCCAGGTCAATGGACACTTAAATATTAATAAGAATAAGTATTTCTAATATAAATCCTGAAATAAGATGTCTGCTTCAAATATTTGTTCAAATATGGAATTTCGTCAAGTAGTAAATATGCTGTTTCTGATTTATCAAATGTGAATCATGCATTGGCATATACAAAAGAATTATGTTATCAACCTGATCACTTTTCTTTTCATGCGATTCTTTTGGCTGCTGTATCTGAATCTGCAATTTAATCATGCGTCCATTTTTTTATGCTGGTCACAGGCTCTATTAGAGCACATGGTCTGCAGTTACAAATATATAAATCTCGATGTTCCCTCCCCTACTTGAATGACTTCGATCACCCTCATATAGCCTTGTAGTGCGCATAAGGTGAGAAGTTGTCTCTCACTCATGTCTATTCAATTTAACTAACCATTTAGCTAATTATTTGATAATGCACATGCCCCTTGGGTTTGTTTGTTATCTCCTTAATAATATATTCATGATTCATTATCATTGCTGCTTATTGAATTCCAGAAGGTTCCATGACCTCTCAAAGAGCATCTGATAGCCAATAGAGAAATTGCGGCCTTAACAGTTTATCCAATATTCAGATCGCTGGTCAATATACTGCCTTCATATATTCGGTGGCTAACTAATGCTGAGTATTACAATCAGGATAATAATATTATAAATTTTCTGTGAATGAGCAAGTTGGCGGCTCAACACTATTATTGGCCCCTTTAGAATAAATAGACCCCAATATAGGTATTAAGTGAGTCTCCTCAATGCATTAGATCTCATGAAATAATGTCCCCAATGCGTGAGTCTAAGCAAGTCTAGAAAATTGCTGACCTATTACCAATCCACATCCCTAATTGCCTTTTCCTAGGTCCTACGATAACTTGGAAACCTGTAGAGCAATCCTTCATAAGCCGTGTTGATCTTAAAACGGTGATGGTTTCTCTAATGCCTTCGTTCCATATGGATCACAAAGGGACGCCTCATAGAATGCTTTCGGTATTATATTCCAAGGTTGCACTGAGATATCTTCCACAATTGATTCATACTCCACGATTAACAATGTAACAAGTATATACTTGCCTCTGGTTAATATGACGGACTCCACGAAGATGCTATTAATGATAGCAACTGCTGCGGATGAGACAAAAGAGCCCGATACCACCATATGGTTGCGTATTGATAACAAGCAAGATATAATAATACGTAGTGGTTCAAAAATGGCTTCGACTCCAGCCAATGAAAAGCCACAGTATCCTTATGCGTGGATTCGATCATCCAATCAAACATTTTAGTTATATTTGTTCTTTACGTATGCCAATCTTCACATGTATTATATCGAATCACTAGTATACTCAGGAGTTTCAGTCTGAAAACCTGAATATCCAAACAGCCCTAAAAATAATCAATTATTGATCAGATGTAATCTATCAATAAGGAAACTCCTCAAAGTGCAATTATGGATCAATGGGAAAATGAAATTCTGGGACATTACATTCATCCATAACTTGAAGTGGCATGACATTATTGGAGTCACCTGAATCTAACTTACAGTTGTGCAGCAACTATCCATTAATCATTAGAGTTGTATAGAAAGGGTCAACATTCAATTGGCTATTAACTAGGGAAGCCCCTAGATATACCTCTATAGTTTCTTCATCTTTTTTACCCTTTTCTACATCATTTGTGGTGGTAGGTTGACTAGGAACATTTGTAGCTGTAATACAAGAGATAGCCCTATCCCTATGCTAAATCTGTTTGTTTGAATTGTAGCTTTGAATGTACTTTTGTTGTTTACTTAATTAAATCATGTGATTTTCAATTTGTTTAATCCTATCTTCTTAATGTAGATTTGCTAGTCTCTGCTCTAACCAGTTAGTAAGCATTTAATGTAGATTTACTTTGTTTAGTTGCAATTCTTATATAAAAAACTTGGTTCAAGAGAAGTACCTTCGTGTCTTGTGCCCAACCTCCAAGATCAAAAATATACGTTAGGTTTACTTTTAGTCATTTCATTTCATGCAAAGCAGCAAAATGCCATTGATAATCTTATGAAGTGTGCATAAGTGTGAGCCTGTTCATACCTTTTGGTTTTGTGTTTAGATCTGAGGGAGCTTTCCCTGCTAATTTGAAGAGAGGTTATCCTCATGTGATGTTCTGTTTTGTATTTTTTCACAAGAGACAAATTAAAATACTAACCACTAGAAGATTTATTTCTCTCACTATTCGAAGACTGTCCAATCTTGGATAGAGATTTAGAGTTTACTATATATTTTTTCCGAATTTTATATCTAGTGTAGGTGAGAATGCTGGCCCATTTGACAAGAAATAATGGATTTTTTTACTACTATCAGTGGTTTAATGCATGGAAGAACTAAAGAATAAATCAGTTTTAATATGCTAATTATATATTTTTTAACCAATTTCAGTGAGTTGACTTGCTTTTGATTTATAGTCACAACTGCATTTGGATGCAGTGTCTGTACAGGTTACCAACCCTAATCAAGAGTTTTCCTGCTTGAGGTGGAAGGACTTTCCCTTTACTGTCCTTCCTGGACTGTTTTCCCTTACTCTTCTTCACTTCCCCATTAATTAGATCCGGGTAGTGCCAAATGAAGCAATAGCAGGGCCAAAGTTACCATAAAAGAATCCAAGATCCTTTTTTATGGTATTCATCATTATGCATTTGACTACATTAAAAATTTAAATTCCAAGATTACTATGCATGTGTAGAGCAATCTTTGGGTTTGAGAAATAAAATGCATGTACGAAAATAGTTGCATGCTTTTTCAATGCCTTGACTTGTTATTCATGTGCTGAGGTTTATTTTAATGAATATAACTCGTTACTCTACAAAAATAGTTGTTAATGGAAAAAAAGCAGTGCAAAACAAAATGGTTTCGTAGTTTTTTCTAGTAGCTCTCTCTTATTTATAATATGGTCTGTGAAAATTTTAGATCTCATAAAAGAATAGTTATGTTTCTTTGTTGTGAGCAGGATTACTTTACTAAAGAAAAAAAAGAAGTTAGTCGAGCCAGTCCTCACTGACAGAAAATTGATATTTTGTATATTGACTAATGTATACGAGTAATGCTTAGATATCAAATATGCAAAACATATTTTTGTCCTTGTCTTTTGACAAACTTCCTATTCAAATTTATAGAATTGTTCTTTTCTTCCACTAATGTTCTCTTTCCTTCCTTGACTAAAACAAAAATAGGCTTTAGTTTCTTATGTGGCATCATTTCATGTATAGGTTCCAGGTTTACCATATTTGTTACCTCAACAATATCAAGATTATCCAAGGTATGCTTCTAAGTGCAAAAGAATGGCTGTAAATTACTCTCTTAAATTGTTATAACTTATTTTCATTTTATGTTCTCAATTAGTTTCCCTGTAATCAATTGTCTGATTCTTTTTATCTAGATGCAAGTATACTACATCCAAGGCTATCTGTAGGAAGATGCAACTAGTACACCACTTCATAGCTATATATGCACAAGCAATTTAGAAATCCTAAAAAATAATTATTAAATACCTCATAGGCTTGAACTTGAAGGAAAGTCTCCATATCAGCCATAGGAATTGATTTTTGTAGCATCCCAACCATCAAGAAAATTCAACAATTTCACAAGACAGATTAATCCTCTTGCATTAGATGCAGATTCTTCTCATTGAACCAAATCTATGAGTGGAATAGGTGCTCCTCATCATTTTGCTGAAGCACTACACAGTGGCTGTGGTGAAATGCTGATCTGCATCTCTAATTTTCTTTCCTTCTCTCTGTATAGATGGCATTGTGATTGTGGAAGCTTGCACGGTGTTCAGCTTTTGCAATTCTGTTAGGAAAAGTCTTTGTTCTCTTCCATTCATTTGTGTTGTGCCACTTATTATTCTCACACCACTTGCTTGTTTCTTGTACCATTCCTCTTTGGAATCTGCTTCTGATCTTGCTTCTTGTTTGAGGGTTTAGTGTTGCCTTTGTCTTTCGGATGTGGCTTGATGTGCATCAAGAAATCTTTCTTACCTTTGGACTTGAAGATATCTTCAATCTTCACTGTATGACAGTAGGAAGATCCCAGGGTTTCATCAGTTCAGGAATACCATTTCCATTTGGATGTAATGATGAATGCTCCTGTGGTATTTGAGGATTGGGTATTTCTCATGGTATGATGCGAAGTTTCACAGATAAGGCATAGAAGGCATTGGTGTTATCTTACAATAACTAGGTTTTTGGTTGGACCAATTTCCATTGGATATTCTTCCTTTGCACGCATCCTCTGGAAAATATTCTCCTTTGATGACCTCCAAAAAAATCCCCTTAACTAGAGTTATCCTTTTCCTCAATCATAGTGGATTCCTCTATTTTTTCATTTATGAAGTAAGGCTTCCACCATTGTTGAATGTGGGCTTGAATTTTAGAAGGGAAAAGTGATTTTCTCTCAATCTAAGAAAGAATCCACATAAATATTTTACCAATTTGGAAATCCAATTGTCAACTGCATTCACATCATTTTTTCCTTCAAATGTTGTTGGATATAAAGTTTTATCGAAACTTTGAAGGGAGTAGGTGTAATATGCCGCCCTATTTTGCTTTTGTCTTTATTTGTTTTGATGAATGTTTTGTGATATATTTGCAATGTTTGATACAACAATATAATGCAGCAAAATAGAAGATATTGCAACAATAATTTTCAACTAAAAAACAGAACATCACATAGGGAATACACAACTGAAAATTCCAGATTTTCATATCAGCTTGGATACTTAGTATTTTTACAAAATATTGACAACCCAGTTCATAAAATATCCCCTATTATCTAAAACAACAATATGCAAAAAATCTGGGAGTTACAATTCATGAATTCACAGGTAAGATATGCCCTTGAAACCCTTTGAAAATGGATGCCAAAATGAAGTATAAAGTTTGCAGCACTCATATAGAAAAATAGACACCTCTCTAAAATACAAATGATGCTTAGATACACACCTAAAAAACAGAACATTACATAGGGAATACACAATTGAAAATTCCAGATTTTTATATCAGCTTATATACTTAGTATTTTCACAAAATATTGACAACCCAGTTCATAAAATATACCCTATTATCTAAAACAACAATACCCAAAAAATCTGGGAGTTACAATTCATGAACTCACAGGTAAGATATGCCTTGAAAGTTGAAACCCTTTGAAAATGGATGTCAAAATGAAATACAAAGTTTGTAGCAGTCATATAGTAGAATAGATGCCTCTCTAAAATACAAATGATGCTATGCACAACTCCCCAAACATTCAGTCTATAAACTCTTCAAAACCCACATACAGACCAAACAGGGTCTTCACCATTAACAGCAGAAAGAATATCATCAAACCCTGAACTTGGTGTCCAATATATGGCAACAATTAAATCATCAAACCCTTGCCTAGCAATGATGAACAATATATGTGCAATATTCTGATAAATCCTTCAAAACCCTTGAATATGAAACTCTCTTATAGATTCGTTGAAGCACAAGCACAACCTCTGAGTGAAGTTGTCTACAAGCTAGCTTGGGAGATCTCTCATTCCTGTACCGAGCTATTGTTCGTGAGGGATTTTTTTCTCAAAAAGCTTGAGATTTTCAAACTCTCTAGTCTTCAGCAAAACCCTTATCAAAATAATCTTCTTCAAATAATGAATGTGCAAAATGACCTTTCATTACCCTTTTATATTTCTATGCTCAATTTGCATTTGATTTTCATTTGATTTTATTTACTTTCATTTCCCACCTTTTATCCTTTTAATTTTGATGCACAACTTGTAAAATAACATCCTTTTAAAAAGTCACTTATATCTCCCCTTTAAATTGGCACTTAACTTTTTATTATAAAGTGCACGTTAAAATCACTTATATCCTTTTAAATATATAGTCCCCTTTTAATATATTTTAATAACACATAAAGTTAAATTATTTAATTTAACTTTATTATTTGACGTTATTAATATTAAATGCATAGGACCAATATAAACCAAAATAACTCTAGGATATAATTATGCCATCATGCCAAAAGTAGTAACTCTGCCAGCAGACCATACCCATGACTTACTATAAATAGTAATTATGACCAACACATCCAAGTGACTTACTAAAAATAGTGTACATCAAAGTGTCCAGAATGGCCTCTGGAAGGTACACCACAAATAAACTGGGACACTGAACTGAAGAGTACTGAAATAAACATCGAAAGGCTTGTTGAAGAACCAAAGATCACCCTCAAAGGGGTCCCCTAAACACTCTGTTAGCCTACGGGGACTAGTTGGTAGACTAACCACTACATTTGACCACTTCCTAGGAAAAGGGGAAAATAAGTTCACCCTCCCTAAGATTGCTTGCCCCCAAGCAATCCTCACTTGGATACCCTAGTAGGTCAACTAAATACCAGGATCTCAGATAAGCCTATAGAATGCCCAACAACATATCCTCTGCATCCATTGGGTAGAGATAAATCCATACTCAGTATCACTATAAACAACTACTCCAATGTAGAGAAATCTACCAAACATAGGAATCCCTGGATGCCATAACCCGATTGGAAGTCCATCAGACACAACACTTGTTGACTTCCATTGCGCTACTCTGATATGATCTTCACCATGCCGAGAATGGTGAAGCAACACATCGGAATCCCATCGAACTGTCATGCCACACCTATCACCAACTAGATCCCAACACACTAGAACCTCACATCCATCGAACATGAGGAGATGGAAGTAACTCGAAGTGCCAGCATCACAACACCTCTTCCCAGCCTCTACAAATATCCCAAGGATGTGATGAGTACTCCACATAGGTGTCGGAAAACATGTAGCAGCTCCTTTTAGGTTGCTGATATAGGACAGATCAGCACCTTCAAGATTGTAAGGCTGACCTATGGAGATGCGAATGACTACGCGAAGGCCATAGGGTGATAGAGTATTATCCCTTTGCCACTCTCCCATGCTGAGGAGATGATGCAACTCTCCTCTGAACTCTTGAATAGCTGCTGTCCTCCAAAAATTATGAATGAAGTCTTCATCCCATGGAGTAGGACAGTCGTCTCCTACTAAAACATGGAGCAAAACTCCATCACCGCAGGTTGGTCCAATGATACCATCATGCACACTGGAAACACAACTCACCTGTGTCCTCATCTTCCCAAGTGTATCCCACACATGTGTATGTGCTTCCATCAAAAATCCTTGAAGCACGAAAGTTGCACTCTCTGCCAAGGAGATGTCTACATGATGAAACTCTGATCCTGTCCCTGTATACAACCATCTAAAAGTGACAAAGTCAGAGACCCACAAATCCGAGTTCCATCTTTCAAAGATGGAAACACTCCATCCCAAAATGGATGATATGTATCATGAGCCAACAATTGGCCCTCCCTCAAAGGTGACTCATGGTTACTATGGTACAAGTTGTGTGAAAACTCAAGAATGTCAGAATCATTCCTATCCTCAGGCTCATGCAACCCTAAAACCTCCTTGTGCTTGACCACCATTAGGGGTTCTCCCCTCAAACCATGAGTGCCACTACCATCTGTAGGTGTCATAACAACTATAGAAGACTGGATATCTGTTGCGGATGACAAAGATCAAACCAAGCTCAACTCCTCATA
The DNA here is from genome assembly GCA_007115665.2 of Sequoiadendron giganteum. Classification (NCBI taxonomy): domain Eukaryota; kingdom Viridiplantae; phylum Streptophyta; class Pinopsida; order Cupressales; family Cupressaceae; genus Sequoiadendron; species Sequoiadendron giganteum. The sequence goes on from CM021103.1 coordinate 404,388,344, forward strand.
GAGCTCGTCAATCTGAATCTCTGATTCTTGAAGGGCATTTTGAGCGCTCTTCAAGGAATCCTCCATGACAATAAGCTCATCAGTAAGCTTATCCACTTCCTTTTCTTTCCCCTTAAGTGCATTGTACTAGATCTTAGCAAGCTAGAGTAGGTGATCTCTATCTAAGAGTAGTTGCATGTAATTGGTCTTCATCTTTACTATTGCTTCTCTAAGCACCTGTGAATCTGAAAGGGGAAATTCTCTATAAGGGTCCATATGTTCTCCTGAAGACCAACAACATTTGGCCATCATCATGAGGGTGTCAACTGATTGGACTCCTGAGACCAATCAACCTTATATAAATTTTCCGATTCATGATCAGCTTCATGCAACACTAAATTAGATTTGTTTTCAAGGCTGGTATCAACACCAATTGTGTCAACAACTCCATCCCCTATGCACAACTCTGTAGAAGAAGTTAGGACAACAGTATGGTCAACAGTAGATCCATCCCCAAAAAAGTCCCCCATAGGCTTGGCTTGAGGCTGAAACCAAACACCACCTGTAACCTCATCATTGAGATTAAATGTAGAACCGTCATCACTATCTAATTTGAAGGGTCCATCATACCTGCTCAAACTGTGCCCATCAATAGGCACTGAACCATGGAGTGTATCATACTGAAAACTAAGCTTGTTGCTTGTTGCAACATCTTTCCCATGACTGAAATTTGTACCTTCAAATGAATTTTTTTCCTCTAACATCCTCCTAATGTACTTTACCAAACCAATCTTTCCAAGTCTAAAGATAACTAAGTTTAGAAATTCATTAAAAGAAACATGTGTTTCAAGACCATCTGGCATGCTCTGGTACTCCTCAAAGAGTTGGATGGCTTCTTGTTCGTAACCTTTCCCAATTTATTCTTCATCCCTATGGTAACCCATTGTCATACTCTGAATATTTCTAATTCACCCAATGGGATGGCAGGAAAACGGTGCTCTGATACCACTGTAATATGCCACCCTATTTTGCCTTTGTTTTTATTTGTTTTGATGAATGTTTTGTGATACATTTGCAATGTTTGATACATAATACAACAATATAATGCAGAAAAATAGAAGATATTGCAACAATAATTTTCAACTCAAAAACTGAACATTACATAGGGAATACATAGCTGAAAATTCCAGATTTTTATATCAGCTTAGATAACTTAGTATTTTCACAAAATATTGACAACCCAGTTCATAAAATATCCCCTATTATCTAAAACAACAATACCCAAAAAATCTGGGAGTTACAATTCATGAACGCACAGGGAAGATATGCCTTGAAATCCTTTAAAAATGGATGCCAAAATTAAGTATAAAGTTTGCAATAGTCATACAGCAGAATAGATGCCTCTCTAAAATACAAATGATGCTATGCACAACTCCCCAAACATTCCATCTATAAACTCCTCAAAACCCACACAAAATCCTGTTGTGACCTTTTTCACACATCACCTCATTCAAGTGGGAACCCCCTAAATTTTGCTCCATTCTGGTCTTTTGGGCTTTGGTTCGCTCTCTCTCTGATCTTTCGTCCTTTCGGGGATGTCCCATCGTTTGACCCAGGTTGAAATATTGATTAAGTCTGCACAATTAGGGTTTTCTATCCCTCAGGCTTTTTAAGGTCAAACCAGGTTATCAAATTGAAATCTGAGCTTAGTACAACAATCACAAGGCTTCCAGCAAAGTCCCACTGACTTTTTATCGAATTCTGACAACTTACTATTTATAGTAAGTACTCAATCGGGGACTGTTTCAGCAGGATTTTGGAATTCTGTCAGCTTCGACACATTCAGAACACATCAAGCTGCTTGCACGTAAATTTTGAGCCAGATCAGACAACTTGCCATTTTTAGCAGTTCAGGCTTCAGGAGCCATTTTCAGGGGTCAAACATATGATTCTTCATTGCATGTCCGGAGATTACTTCTGGGTTTCTCGAAACCTTCACAACGATATAACATGCAAACTGGGACAACCACTTTCAGAGTTCAGCCTTCGGAGGCTATTTTTAGGGTTTGCATGCGGAGTTCTCTAACGCATGTTCGGATATTCCTTCTGGGTTTTTCAAGAGCTTCGCAATAGTGTGACATGAAAGCAGAGAAGATCAAGTTTCAAGGACTTACTATTTTTAGCCACTGCCCGCATGCAGACCAGTTTTTTGGGTTTTTCTGGGTTTCTTGAGATCCCACAGGCAATATGACTTGCAAAATCATCCGGCAGTGGATGAGTCACTTTTTAGGAAGTTTCTATAAATAGCAGTTTCACCCCGGCCACCCAACACTTTAGTTCATCATAGAGAATGACATGCAAAAGAAACAAAGTCAAACGGAGATCGTTCAGGATACATGCAAGTCAAGTTAGGGTTTCCACTTTTATAGGGGGTGAAATCCAGAAATAGTCAAAATGAAGTACCCCACTGATATTAGCATACTTCAAGGTACCTGCTGGCAAAATTTAAGCGGAATCGGAGAACATACTATTTTTAGTAAGTCAGGGCACGGCTATAAATAGCAGGTTTGCAGCCAAGGTTGGCATCAGCACGACACTCAAGTTATCAGGATCAGGCATAGCAAGTTTCAAGTCAAAGGGAGCTACTGAAGTCAGAAAGTCAAGAACTTACTATAAATAGCAGGTGGCTATAAATAGTAGGTCAGGGCAGAGAACTGGCAAAACAAGTTCACCAGGCAAAGAGGGTCATATGGTGAAATTTTCATGCCAAACAGAGCCATAGAAGTCAGAGAAGCAAAGACTTACTAAAATAGAATGTGAGATTCGAAGGCAGGCAGAGATAAAAAAAATAATTTCTCTAAGTCTGGAAAATGAAAGTGGCCTAGTGGAAATGCGCCCACATCAAGATTGATAGCCTGAAAATTTTCTAAGCATGAAACAGAAGTAGCCACCCCTATATGCGCCCCAGTCAAGGTGATGAAGACTTAGGATATTCTAAGTATGGGGGGAATCAAAGCTCATGTATGAAAATGCGCCCACCTAGTAAAACAGAAGCATGGGGTCTCATTTGCGCCCAAGGAGAAAAGAAAGCCTTTGAAAATAATCTAAGGCACGAAACGAGAGTACACCCTCTAGAATGCGCCCTCAAGCAAAATTCTAAGTGTTTGAAAATTTTTCAAGGCAAAAACAAAAGCACAAGGGTCAAAATGTGCCCACCTTCAAGAGGGAGACTATGAAAATTCCTAGGGCATGGAAATTTCAAGGGGTCACCTTCAAAATGCAGCTAAGTATGAAATTGAAAGTACAACACCTAAAATACGCCCACCTTAGGAAGGTAAAATGAGAGAGCCTTGAAATATTTCTAAGGCAAAAGTGGAAGCATGCTAGTGAAAATGCGCCCTCACATGAAAGCTCCTCCATCAAAATGCGCCTAAAGGTGAGTGAGAGGCCGAAAAGTTGCTAAGGCATAAGATGAAAGTGGCTACCTTCATATGTGCCCACAAATAAAAGTAGCACATATAAAATGCGCCCACCATGGAGACCTCTTGAAAATTTCTAAGGCATGAAACAAAACCTTGACACCTAATATGCGCCCATGATGAAATCGAAAGTGAGCACATAGAAATGCGCCCAAGGGGTCAAGAGGGTGGAAAAATCTTCTAAGGCATTGAGAATTTCCTAAGGCGTTAAAAGGAAGGCAGAGGCATTGAAATGCGCCCCATGTGAAATGTGCCCAGCAAGGGTTGTAATTTAAGAAAAAAATGCCTAAGTCACAAAATGAAAGTAGAAGGTGTTGAATGCGCCCTCAAGAAGAAGAAAAGATGAAAGTTTCTAAGGCATGGAAACAAAAGCTGGAGGTAGTATTTGCGCCCAAGTCAAGGTGGGAAGTGACTTCAAAAGTTTCTAAGGCAAAAATGAAAGCATGCCATGTGAAATGCGCCCAGGGAGATCAAGAGGAAATAGAGCCTTGCAAACCTTCTAAGGCATTGAAATGAAAGTAGCTACCTCTATTTGCGCCCCACCTCCAACAAGAAAAAAATGCTTAAGTATGGAAGACAAAGGTAGAGGGGTGGAAATGCGCCCAGCAAGGATTGTTATTTGAGAAAATTCGCCTAATGAGCAAAAGTAAAAGTGAACACACAGAAATGCGCCCAAGCTAATTGGAGAAGGCTTAAACGCCTAAGGCATTGAGGATGAAAGTAGAAGGGGCTAGATGTGCCCAACAAGTGTGGAGATGTTGGCAAAATAAACTAAGGCGTTGGAAGGAAAAGCAAGGAATCTCACACGCGCCCAAGTCAAGAGATGAATGGTGGTAAGAAAATACGCCTAAAATAAAAGCTTGCCACCCCAAATGCGCCCAAGGTAGGAAATGACTTAGAGTTATTTCCTAAGTGATGAGAATAAAAAAAATACCAAGGGTCAAATACGCTAGAAGTAGAAAATGTTAAATATTTTCTAAGTGAAATAACATTTCACTAGGGAAAAACACGCCCTTGGCATGGAAAGATTACTCGATGAATTTTAAAAAATTTCCAAAGACATTTAAATGAAGTGGACACAGTGACGAAGTTTTATTTCCAAGGCGGAAGCAACTGATATATTTTTCCATGGGTCAAATAAAGATTAAATGAACCCGTTCAAAAGGCACCCATGGGTTGACAAAATTGAAAAATTGATTTCCTAAGGGAAATTTTAATATTTCTAGAGGAAATTCGTTTTGACTAGATCATTTTCCTAACGGAAATTAAATCTCAGGGGACGGATTGATTCGAGCAAGCAAGTGATTTCTGTCAGCGGTTTGAATTATTTTAAAAGGGAAAATTTAAAATGTCTAAGGCAAATTTCATGAAATTGAGGATTTAAATGACAGACATTTTAACAAGTTCAAAATAATTTTAAATCTCCCATGAATTGTTTCGAGATAAATTTAATTGAATATGGCGAGAATTTTAAAATGGAGTTCTCAAACAAATCAGAGTGATTTTCTCGCAAGTTGTTTAATCACCAGCAGTTAACTGGCAGACTAGAAAGAAAAATTCAAATTTTTACAAGGAAAGAATCTTCATTAATAGCAACTGCCATAATGACTGGCTGACGACTAGCCCACTACTGCGCCTGAAATGGAAGATGCCAAACGGAGAGAGTGGAGAATTGATGAAGGTGCTAAAAATAACCCCAGCACTAATTGGCAGGATTCTTCGAGAAGAATTATTTAAGCAGTCTCTTCTCTCATTTCTTTTCACAATTTTCGAAGTTGAATTGCTGAAGAAGTTCTTGAGAGATTGAAATATTTTTGAGTTGCTGAAGAGAAGTTCTTTGAGAGTTCTATTTTTCGAAGTGTTGAGTTGCTGAAAGTGCGAAGTTGCTGGAGGATTTATTTCTCAAGTTGCAGAGATTCTCAAAGTTGCTGCAGATTTTATTTATTCGAGCTGTTGAAAGCTAGTTGCTGTTGGAGTTGAGAAGAAATTGCAGCAATCTCTCTTCATTTATTCATTCTTCAAGTTGCTGAAGTTAAAAGTTGAAGGTTCACAGAAGTTGAAGCAAAAGATTTGATTTATCTTGTGTTGGAAAATTAGCTACATTGCTGAAAGTTGTTGGTGTGCTGCGAATTTTCTTTGCCAGTCAGAGTGCAGTTGCTGAAAGCTTCTTTATAAGCTCAGAGTTTTTATACAGTTTGAGATGGCTGGAGCAAAGGATGTTGCAGGAACAAGCAGAGCCGCAGGCAGAGCTGCAAACACTGAAACAGGCAAGGCTAGCTCATCCCGACAGGCAATGATCAAAAGGCTCGCCAAGTCATTTCTTCCAAAATCGGCAATTGTCTCAAAGTTGGCAGGATTAAGTGACACCAACCTCGGCTCGTTTAATCTAAATGCACTCAAGTCTAGGATGTACGGACTGGGAGGCCATCAACTGTCAGTCACGGCACATAACATCATGAAGAGTGGTATCTATGCAGCCGCTGGTTTTCCACCAGCAATTCAGTGCCCGGAGCTAATCATGGAGTGTGCGAACTACTACAAGCCGGAGCGTAGAACCATTGTCTCTCCAGATGGCAAATTGCTTGCCAACTTCATGCTAGATGCCATCGGAGAGGCATTTGGGATTCCTACTGCTGAAAAGATGCTATACAGATCAAAGGAGAGGGCGGATAAAATGTACTCCACCTCCTTCGAGAGGGTTGCTGCGGTCATCAACAGAGTTTGGATGCAAAAGCCAAAGCCACCTCGCACTAGACTCCCAAAGCAGATAATTGCCGAAGATGTGAAACAGGAATACTGCGACTTGATGATGATGCTGAGCCGAATAAATGGGAGTGCACAAGCCTACTTCTTCGAGCCTTGGATGTTCTACTTCATCGAGATCATCTAGGAGGGAAAGGAGTGTGTTGATTGGGCAAGAATGATCAGTGATAACATAGATGAACAGTTCAGGAGCCTGAGGGGGACGAAAACCTTTTACATGAGCTCGTATGTGATATATATGTTGGCAAGAATGACCAAGTACCGAGGGATTACATACAAGGAGCCAATAGGCTATGCACCTGATCAGTTCAAAATCCATGAGGCCTGCACACAGTTGCATCTAACTAACCCTACCAGTTACAAACGTGCTAATGATGCATTCACAATGCACATCATGAGGACCCTTCAGCGGAGAACGCAGCAAAGAATATCCAAAGAGGCACAAGCATTGATAGAGGAATACGGATATTAGCTCATCCAATTTCCGAAATTCACTTACATTAGGCTGCAGGGGTTCACTTCGTATCCATATCGGCTACCGAGGTACCCCACCGATCACATTATAATGCTGGAAATATCTAGGCAATTGATCGCCTATGATAAGATTCAGAAAAAGAAGAAGAAGGGTGGACATGACTTTCCTATTGCCATGGGAAATTCCACTGAGGTGTGTCCCTCCTTGCAGGCAGCTCGAGAGGCGGAGGATGAGCTGCAATTCTATCATCTATCGTATCACACAGGTAGACAGGATTTCAATCCTTACAGAAACATCCGAATGATACAGAATGTTGAGTATCGACACAAGGCCCACATTGAAGACTTTTGGGCAAATGCTGTTGATGAGGTTGAAATAAGGAAAAGGATGTTTTTTAGGCTTCCCCTCAAATTGATCAGGGAATGTGAGGTCATCCCAGTTCCCGACCAGGTGGAAGAGGATGTCAACGTTATACAACTCGACTATGGTTCAGTCAGGGATACTCTGGTCCCACCACTTGATTGGTCCGAGCCAGAAATCATGGACTTGGACACACTCTCTATTCCGGTGTTGACTTTCACAAGTGCTTGGGTCGATAGACATGTATGCAGACTTAAGAGCAGATCAATCGCCCTTACTTATAGCTTAATGGGTGACCCAAGGCCGCTATCGGTGAGAAGGGGAAAATAGGTTGCTCAAACACCGGAAGCACAAGTAGAAGTACCAACCCAACCGATACCGTTGAGGATGGAACAAGCATCACCTATGCAGTCACAAACTCAGTCTTCGAGTTTGAGAGTGATTTCATTATTTGCAGGATTGTGTGAAGAGCGGGAGCTTGAGGAGGTGGATCAACCCAACATCCGAGAATCAGATAGTATAAGCGTCAGTGCATCCAGGACTGGCCGACAAGAGGAAGAAGAGGAAACAGTGGCTGACACTCATTTCCAGCATATGTTGGACATGACATTAGAGGAAGAGGAAAACACAGAACAGGGGACCCAAGGGTCAGGAGATACGCAGTTCGTGGAAGATGATGAGCCCGAGCAGAACAGTGCAAGAAGAGAAGAAGTACACGAGGTGGAGGCAACAGAGGAGCAGCCCCTCGTCATTTGCAATCCACTGCAGACAGTGCCGGATTGGCTCACGAAGAGAATGAGAAGAGAGCCCGAGGATGATACGGATCCAGCTGTCGAGATGGAGGAGTTCCTCAGAAGAATTAGTGCGCCTCCAGAAAAGAAGAGAGCCGGAAAATTCTCGAAGATTTCGACTGACGAGTTAGGCTCTCGCACACTCCAAGTTGCTGTCCAAAGGGAGGAATATGATCGAGCCGAGGAGAGGCCCGAAAACTATGTGATCACCACCGTAGAGTTGGGTCGTCCTATGGGAGCCCAAATTGTCGAGGAGTTTGAGGACTCCTATCAGGCGCTGAAAGACCAGTTGCTCAGAACAAAAGGGAAGTATAAGAAATTGAAGAAGGAGCACAAAACCTTGATTGGATATGTGCAAAGTCTAGCACATCCAGGTGAACAAGCAGACCCAGCAGTAGAACTCCCACCTGAGCTTCCGAGGGAGTCAGTTATTGGCTTGGAGGACTTAAAGAAGATGGAGATGGAGGCAAACAAGTGGGTCATCCATGTTCGGGCTGATATAGAGAAATTTATGGAGGATCTCGCCGATGCTTATCAGCAGGCCTCAAATATTTTGATGTGCATGGATATGGTAGATCAAGCCTGGGGCGATACCCACATCTATCGGACGAAGACTGTTCTTCGTTTAGGGGCTTTAATGCATATACCTCTACGGACTTTGGTGGATGGAGGTGTGATTCAGGATGGTGACAGGTATGATTTCATCAGTTGGTACTCCTCGGTGGTCACAGGCCGTGGGTTTCACGATGCAGCAAGGGCAGATTCGGCTAGAACCAGGAAGGCAATGGGTAACATCATGGAGGGAGTTCTTAATACACTGGAGGCCATATTTGCTAGGAGGCTGACTCCAGAGGAAATAACTGTTGATAGCTTGAAAGGCAAATTGGCTCCATTCTTCTCAGTTGCGAGGTCGCTTGTCCAGGACGACTTTGAGAATGTCTCCACTTTCTCTAGTATAATCCAAAATACCCAGGACGCCTTGGTGGCATGGAGGAAGTCTTACACTCGGCACAAACAAACGGTAGCGGTCTTGGAATTTCAGCTCAACCATATTCCACCAATTTCGGTTTAGGAGGTTGAGGCGGTGTTGGCCCGGCTGATCGAGTTTGCAGTTAGAGAGCAGGACAGTGGGAATGCTCTGTTGGATGAAAATCTTTTGGAAGATGATGATGGGCATTAATTGCTCATTATGGTTCTTGCAGGGGAGTGGAGAATATTCTATGCATTTATTGCCCCACTCCTCCTTGTGGCGATTTTTAGGGCAGAAACCCTAATTAGGGCATAGGTGGCTCAATCTGAGCCCTTCATTGTAATTCAATCTGAACTGTCCATTGAAATGGGCTAACTATAAAAGGGGCATCCCCCCTCATTTGTAAATAATTAGAACTAGAATTGAATCAGAGATAGAGTTGAGCTAGAGAATAGAAGGCATATAGCATTTAGCTTAGAAGTTAGCTTAGATTGAGGAGGAAAGGAAGTTTTCCCATTGAGGACTTTGTAAGAAGTTGTTGTGAACACTCTCATAATATAAAGATTTATCATTGTTTGGTGGTTCTATCTTCTATTGTGAGTAGCTAGCAAGGCTTGTTCGTCTTTCCAATTCAAGTAGATAGAGTAAAATAGACTTTCAATTCATGCAAGTAGTCGTTAATTGTGGAGTGTGGTGTTTAGTTTGGACAAGTCTTCCTCTATCCATACCACTAGCGGACTTGCTGACGGTAAGTCTGCCTTGTGTGGTCAACTGGAATTTCAGTACTCAACTTCGATTGTGATTCATATGTGTTCACTTGCATCGTTGTGATGGGGTGCACATGTTAAATCATAATTTGAATATCCTATTTATCCTTTGAAGATTGCACCTACTTTGTCAAAGTTGTCCGACGGGGAGGCGAAACAAAGTCTGATTTGAAGATTGTTGAAGCTAACCCTCACATTCCACCTCTTAGAAGTAGGTTGTAGAATTCCTATCCCTTCTCCTTTTAATTCCATATTTCCCGGTTAGTTTAGGAGTCAGAGAAATATTGTCAAATCATTCATGTCTTAACTGCTTCACAAAATCGAACAACTACGTAAGTCCCCTTGGAATACGCAGCATATTCACATCAACCAACTGAGTCTATTCGCATTAAAGGAACCTTGGAGTCAAACGCATGAACTTTCACGCAATCTTAGCATGCGGAACACTTTGATCAAGAGAGAATAGAATGGCCGTTGGGCATTTTTATTCTGTGTTGATGTCGTCATAAAAAGCACGTCAACAAGTCTAAACAAGGTCTTCACCATTAACAACAGTTAGAATATCATCAAACCTTGAACTTGACGTCTAATAAATGGCAGCAGTTAAATCATCAAACCCTTGCTTGGCAATGATGAACAATATATGTGCAATATTCCGATAAATCCTTCAAAACCTTTGAATATGAAACTCTCTTGTAGATTCGTTGAAGCACAAGCACAACTTCTGAGTGAAGTTGTTTGCAAGCTGGCTTGGGAGATCTCTCACTCCATTACCGAGTTGTTCTTCGTGAGGGATTTCGTCCTCAAAAAGCTTGAGATTTTTAGACTCTTCAGTCTTTAGCAAAACCGTTATCAAAATAATCTTCTTCAAATAATGAATGTGCAAAATGAGCTTTCATTGCCCTTTTATATTTCCATGCTCAATTTGCATTTTCATTTCATTTCATTTAATTTACTTGTAGGAAAAGTAGGCTCAGCAATTTGTTATCACAACAACGGTATATCTCTGCAAGTATAAATTTGCCCCTGAATAACAAAGTTGTAGGCAAAGTAGGCTCAGCAATTTGTTATCACAACAACGGTATCTCTGCAAGTATAAATTTTCCCTTGAATAACAAAGTTGTAGGCAAAGTAGGTTCAGCAATTTGTTATCACAACAACGATTGAAAAGAAATGGGAAAGGCTGGCCTTATTTATACACAAACAAGGAGTAGGGAACCCTAAAATCTCCTTGTTTTTAACAACTAGTCTTGCCAACATGCAAGTTTTATTTCTAAGATTAAACAAAAGATAATGACTAACTACTTGCTAAAATTAGTTAACTGATTTAAAAGCAAGAGCTCCAACTTTACATTTGATATTTCCAAAGAATAGATATGCATGAATGAGAACAACCAGTTTAACTTGGAAAAGACATCAAGTTAACTGCTGCTTTTCTTAAATTCTATTCTTGATAATCTTTGCTGCCCCAAAATGATGACTCACTCAGTGATAACTTGAGAAACTATATCCTCCAAAAAGCTGTTAACTACCTCTTTGTCAAAAGCACTGATACTATCCAAAATAATATTCTGTTTTTCCAACATCTCGTCACCATCTGCAATCAAACTCAAAAACTCTGTTTGCACTTCACCGAGATCAAAGTAAGTTACATCATCATGAAAATATTGACAAGGGATCTGTGAAACAAATGTGCTTATGAACTTGACAGTATTAGCAACCTTTTGTCTATATTCAGTCAACTCTATAGATATCCTCTCATAGGTTTTTACTTTGAAAAGGTGTTCTCTCCAAAAAATATTCTTATGTTCTTCTGTAACAACTGAATCATAGGCCATCCTCAAGTTAGAAATGATGATTTCATGCATTGGTTTCACTTCTACCATAAACTAATCAAACCCTTGGATTCTTTGGTGAAGATCATGGGCATTATACCTCAATTGGTATATCTTTGCAAGTATAAATTTTCCTCTGGTGATGAGTTCCTCTATCCAGTCTTGCATATGCTTCCCGTATATGACCAACTGACTCAACTGATGTTGATCTGCCGGTGACTCTAGAATCTATGGAAGCAACAAAGTAGCCTGTGAAGAGCCATGAAGGAGATTGGAAATATATTGCCGCAGTTGTTGAATCTCATCCTTGAGGGCTGCTTTATCTTCTCCATCCTTGAGCACTCGTTCCTTTAGATTATCTACCGCAATCTCAAAGAAATTCACATTAGTATGCTAGGTGCTTCTACCAAGATTAGCCTTGATAACCCTGAAGTCATCAATCTCAACCTCATCAACGTTCTTATCCTCTAAAGGTGCAACAATCTCAATGTTAATCTCATTATCAGAATTCTTCTTCATGTGAACTTGCTTCCCAAGTTTCTTTACTAGTGTGTCTTGGTAGACGCTATTTAGTTATGCCAAGTTCAATTGAGAAGAAGGCTTTCTCCTCTTCTTGCCCAGGATGTTCTCAATCTAAGACGAAGAGTCTCTACTAACTTCTTTGGGAGGATCAGTTCTAGTTCCATCAACTCCTGATGAATGAATCGGTGTTGAGATGTTGCAAACTGGTGAATCAACTTCTGAATCATATGAATGGGAGAAATCCTTGGAGAAACAGGAGATGAAGGTACCGCTTCAACTTGTGGTGTTGATTCAACCGAATCTTTAGATGCATCTGCTTGTTGTTTTTGCTGAATTCTAACGGGAGACTTCATCTTTTCCTTTAAACTCCTTGACATTCTACTGATCTTTGTACTTTCTAGAGGAACGCTCATAGGTTTCACTCCGGTTTTTGGTTCAGAAGAAGGTAGAGATGACTTAACTATTGGCAGCTCTACAACTGGAATAGCTACCTTCCTCGTGCTTTTACTGTTTAGGAATAACCTACTATTCTTGATAACTCGGCTTGTTCTTTCCTCAGTTGAAGTGTTCTCTGTTGGACATATTAATTTGTGGAAGTGGCCGTTGATCAATTCGATCTCGGGCATACATGGGAAGTAGGACTTCCCCATCATCATTTGAGAGACCTTCCACATCTTCTGATAAGAAATCAGCCATTTGCTATAGGGTAAATCTATTGTAACTACGCTTGCACAGTTCAAACTCATCCACGCAATTAACCCAAAAGTCTTCAACTGTAGGCACATGTGCATGATTCTGACCAACAAGCGATGCAAAGATACCATGAGGATCATATGAACATCTCTCGTTGAGAAACTTGAGACCAAACTTTGATATTTCATCGCCATCAATTTGGCATCAATAGATGATCTACATTTGTAAATGCTTATTCCAACCGGGAAATTGAATGTAGTCTTGCACCTATTATGCAAAAAGATGTGAACTTTGTATATTTGCTTTAGAAATTTCATGAACACCACCTCATCGGTTGGATATCTCGGTAGCATGACTGGATAACCTATGAAGCCATATACCTTGATGTAGGAGAACGTGGGAAATTGGATAAACCAATTAGCCCACTCCGCCATTGCCAATCTGGCATCCAATGAAATTCATATAGGCAACTCATTATTTTAAGTCTTGCACCATTTGCATCAGGAATACATCATTCATCGCCTGTAATGCTGCTCAAATTCTGAACACTCTAATTGCGGGTAATGATCATACACATGCTGAACACCCAAAGTTCCAATGACATTCAAACCTCTGAACTTGCCTTGAAAGGCCATTAGATATACGACATAAGATATCAGATCGAACTCACGGGCCTTGAAAAAATTTGTCATTTGATGGTGGAGACTGTCACTGATCAAAGTTGGCTAGTCATAGTGTTTTGTTCTATCAATAATCTGGGAAATGATGTAAAACATCCAAGGCTGAAATTTATTTTCCTCTGCTTGACCTATGACTCGGTTGAGCAAAGTGATCATGGCTGCAATTTCTTCATTAAACTCACCACACCCAACATTCCTTGGCAAGGTATTTTGCTTTTCTTTTAGCCAATTTTGTGCAATTGTTTTCCGGTAATTATCCTTTTGCTCATACCACACCTCACATTCTTCAATTGAAATGTTGAAATTTTTTGCCCATGGTGTTATTGAGAAACATCTTTCAACATCATCCAGCTTGAGGCTGCAAGTAATACCGCCCATCTACTGATTGGATTTCTCGTGTTGTTGGATTGTAATGCTTAACACAAGAATTTACGAATTCAAGGCTTTGCACTCAGATGGGTATTGAAGCTATTGCAAGCAACTCAGATTGACCAAGATTCTTAACTGCAATGTTTCCTGCATCTTCCAAATCACGCAAATCGAGCATTGGAAACACATGATGCAAATTGGTTTCAAATGTTCTCAGGAAATTGTGGAGCAACATTGATTTGGTTCTAATTTTTGTTAGAGAGTATTGTATGTCGAGAAACTTGAATTTTGACTATAAACACGCCTATGTTCGAAAAAGTTATGCACAAAAGCTAAAAATAGATTGCTGATTTTTCTCCAAAAACAACAGATTTTTGGAAAAAAACTGAGGTTTGGGTTTTGTAGACAATCTTGTTCTGAAGAAACCTAGATTGTCAGATTTTGAAAAAGCTGAGGATTTCCCGAACATGCACAATCTCCTAAAAAGTAGGGGTTGCCATGCAAATTTTTAAAATTTTCCAATCTTGAAGAGGAGTATAAAACAAGTGGACCCAAATCGATGAAAATTGAAAATTCTGACCACCTGTTTCTGAAATGTGATGCCCTAGAAAATCAGACCATGAAAAAGTGTGCTTCTATGCTTCCCAATCTCGAAACTACAAAGAACATTGAAAAACCACTTCGTTTGAGCCTCCAAATCTTGATGAGAAGAAAATTTAATCTTTCTTTATTTGAAAGCCAACCTGTAAATTATGAAAAATGAATGCTAAAAGCTTTCTTAAATAGGGTTTAGAGATAAAAAGTGCTTCCATGCAAAACCCTATTATTTTGGAGTCTAATAGAAACTATGCATGCAAAAATACTTGACCTTGTTTGCATCAAAAAATGACTTTGTTTGCATCAAACGGTGAATTCCTCTTTTATAGCTCCAAAAAAGCATGCATGTATGAAGGCACGATTTTCATCAACGAAAAACGAAGACTAAAAAATGGCTAAGGCATGAACTCATGGGAGTGTTGATTGGTTAGGGGCGCCTAGCTCCTCTAGTGTTAGTCAATTTTTCATCATTTTCAATCTTTCGCTCATTTTTGCTTCTTGTGAGGCCTGCCTCCGACTTTAATGATTAGCAAACTGGCGGTGCCAACTAATAAACTTTGTTTGACCATGGAAATCTCATGTTTGACCACTATTGAAGTGATGCCCTGCTTCGTATTGGCATCTGATGTCATCTGATCCTGATCGTAAACCCTCGAAGCTACTATCAGAGACTGAAATGGAAGAAGGCATGTCGGAATAAGAAATATTTCTAAGGCATAAAACCTTGGGCGCCCTTCTTGGCCAGGGGTGCCCAAGCAACCTTGCCTCAGCCAATCTTTTATAATTTTCAAATTTTGCTTTGCTCTGTTTCATGTCAAGCTAGTGACCCCTGTTTGACTATTGTTTTAGGGCAGTTGGTGAACAATGGAGATTGAAAATCAGTCAATCTGGCAAGCATGATCAAATCTAAGATGAATTATACCGTTTGCCAGCCTTTGTCACTGCATGTAACTGTTTTTTGAAAGCCAGAATAGGGCTAATGAAGAAGTTTTGAACTTTTTTCGAAAAACGTGAAAAATAAATTGTGTTGAGAAGTTGGCTGCCCTTCCTTGACAGGGGCGCCCAAGCATCCGAGACTTAGAATTTTTTTGAGAAATTTCAACCTTTCTTTGACTTTCTTTGTTTTGTGTGAAATGCCTCTGTTTGATTTGCAATTCTTGCTTTCTGACAGATCCTCTGAACTGGATGATGGATTCATTGAAGAGCTTGAACATATTTGAGATGATCTCTAGCTTTTCCCAACCCTAAAAACTGCTTTTGACTAGATCTGAACTGAGCTGAAGAATCAAATTGCACGTTTTACAAAAATGGCAAAAATAAACTAAGGCAAGAGATCTTGGGTGCCCTTCTTGGACAAGGGTGCCCAAACATGCCAGAGTTCGAATTTTTTTGATGATTTTCAACTTTTTTCATTTTCCGTTCACCGCCTTGCGAACTGTTGGTGTGAATAAATGTCATGTACCTAGCTAATTCATTCACTAGGTAATTAAGGGACATATTCATATGTTTACTTATGATATAAGATTCCTTCTAGAAATCTTAGTTGGCTTTTCTAGAACTTATCTTATCTAGCTTTTGCGTCATTTCCTAGGTAGTTTGTTGTCTCTGAAATGACCCCCTTATAATTTTTTCAATTTTTTGCAACACTTCAACAATGGCATCCGTCAGCGTTAGCCAATAATCAAATCAACTGTTGAAAGTAACCCTATGCTAAGAATGTACACCGGGATCCCAAAGTCGGGCAAGGTGTGAGCATATGGCATCGGGGATCGTTAGTCTCCAAACTGAATGAAGTACAATGCTGGAAAGTAAAGTTTATGCAACTTGACCACGCATTTCAGCAGGAGTGTTTTGACGGCATAGCCGATCAACAATATGAATGTAAATACAAAAAGTAAATGGACGGCTCAGCCGATCAACAATGTGAATACTCAAAGTAAAGAAGGGTGGCAAGCCGGCCCTAGTACAAAATGCAAGATGGCGAGGCTTGTATCTTCCACCAATGGTGGGAATGATAATGCTCAAACAAAGTAAACAAGGAGGCGAAGCCAGCCTCTTCCAGTAAGAGTGGGAATACAAGATAAATTTGCAGAATGAGAATAAGAGCTGATCAGTACTACTAAAACAACTTTACAATAAGAATGAATCTTGCAAGAAGCCAATAGTTAAACTGTCCAAAAAGCTGCAAATGTTATTATTTGATCTCCAATATTCAAAGACTCACTAGATGTGAAAAACACACTCCAAAACTACAACTTAGACAATTTGATATGACAGACCAGCAAGCTGAAAATGCAAACCAGCAAGTAGAGAACTCACTAAAATATTCATAACTCACTCATAACAACTCCAAATGACATGAAATGAAATGCATAAGACTCCTAGAGAAATGGCGATCCCTTCTAGACCAAGAAACTGCAACAACTCCCCAATGATTTAGCACGAATTTCCAAAACCCTTGCTAGGCAAAGTATGACCTGCAAAATAAAATCAAAGGCTGCAAGATAAAATTTGATAATCAACAAGGTGGGTCGCCTAGGGCCTAGGAAATGAATGAGCCAACAAAATTCACATAAAGAGCTGCAAATGAAAACCTACTTCAGCCACACCAAAATCAACAACATGAAAAACGACAAACACACCAAAAATGTTAGAAAACATCATAAGACTCCATTACAATATGCTCAATCTGTCCTTTTGAGTGAAGAACAGTCTTCTCACTTAGCTAGTTGCTATCTTTCAAACAAGAAACCAAGTCCAAGCTAGGAGGTATGCATTCCTCGAAGCAAACCATTCACCATTTTGGTAGCATAACATTATAATTTCTTCATTGATGACAAACAAAGAGCCCAACAAATTGTTGGTGTGAATAAATGTCTTGTACCTAGCTAATTCATTCACTAGGTAATTAAGGGACATATTCACATGTTTACTTAGGATATAAGATTCCTTCTAGAAGTCTTAGTTGGCTTTTCTAGAACTTAGCTTATCTAGCTTTTGCATCATTTCCTATGTAGTTAGTTGTCTCATGTGATAAGATTAAGACACTTGTC
This sequence comes from Sequoiadendron giganteum, assembly GCA_007115665.2. Classification (NCBI taxonomy): domain Eukaryota; kingdom Viridiplantae; phylum Streptophyta; class Pinopsida; order Cupressales; family Cupressaceae; genus Sequoiadendron; species Sequoiadendron giganteum. The sequence continues at coordinate 404,405,677 of CM021103.1, forward strand.
ATGATCTTGTCTAATCCTATTCACCAACTTGCAATTCTTTCCCTGACAATTCAAACTTAGCAATTCTTACCCTTTTTTAGCTACTTCATCAAATTTCGCTAACATTGCGGCAACATGCTTCTTGCAGGCAACAAGATCTCTATTAAAACTGTCGCAGACAAGGTTCCAACACTCTGTTTGTATTTCACCGAGATCAAAGTGCCATCTTCATGTCGATATTGGCAAGGGATCTGTGACACAAACGTACTTACGAACTTGAGAGTATTAGCAACCTTTTGTCTATATCTAGCCAACTCTACACATATTCCTTCATAGGTTTTTACTTTGAAGAGGTGTTGTTCTCTCCAAGCAAAAAACTTCTTGTGTTCTTTTGTAATGAATGAATCATAAGCCGTCCTCAAATTGGAAATGACAATCTCATCTCTCAGTTTCCTTTTCGCTATATTCTTCTCAAACTACTGAATCCCTGTGCGAATATCATGGGTGTTATATCTCAATTGGTACATCTTTCCAAGTATAAATTTGCCCTTGGTGACAAACTCTTCGAGCCAATCTCTCATATGTTTACCGTAAATGATCAACTGACTTAGCTAATGTTGATCTGCAGGTGACTCCAAAACTTGTGGAAGCAACAAAGTAGCTTGTGAAGTACCGTGAAGGAGATTGGAAACATACTGCCGTAGCTGCCGAATCTCAGCCTTGAGGGCTGCCTTATCTTCTCCATCTTTGAGCACTTGTTCCTTTAGCTTAACTTTTGTTTCTGTTGACGAGTGTTTTATGACCACACCAACACAGAATAAAGTGTCCAACGGATGCTCTATCCTCTCTTGATCAAAGTATTTTGCATGCTAAGATTGCATGAAAGGTCATACATTCAACTCCAAGGTTCCTTATGTCGCGAATAGACTTAGTTGGTTGATGTGAATATGTTGGGTATTCCAAGGGGGACTTATGTAATTTTTTCAACTTTGTGAAGCAATTAAGACACGAATGATTTGACAGTGATGCTTTGATTCCTAAGTTAACCGGGAAAATGCTGAATTTAAAAGGAATAGGGGTAGGGATTCTACAATCTATCTCTAAAGGGTGGAATGTGAGGATCGACTTCAACAATCTTCAAACCAGACTTTGCTTCGCCTCCCTTCGGAAAACTTCCACAGAGTCGATGCAATCTTCAAAGGATGGAAAGGATATTCAAACTGTGGCAAGACATGCACATACCATCACAACGATGCATATGGGCATACGAGTCACAATCGAAGTTAAGTGCAAAATAATCCAGTTGACCACACAGGGCGAACTCACCGTCAGCGAGCCCACTAGTGGTATGGATGAAAGAAGACTTGCTTAAATCAAATGCCACATTCCACAATTAACAACTATACTCTATCTACTTGAATCAGAAAGCCGAATAAGCCTTGTCAACCACTCACAACGAAAGAGAGAATCACCAATCAATGAAGTTCTTTATATTATGAGAGTACTCCACAACAACCTTTTACAAAAACTTTCAAAGGGAAAGCTTTTCTTTCCTTTTCAAACTAAGTTAACTTTTAGCTCTACTCTCTATTCTAACTTCTATCTTTGATTCTGTCTAACTTTTAATCTCTTATCTAATATATTACAAATTGAGGGGGATACCCCTTTTATATCAAGCCCAGTCTAGTGGACGACTTAGATTCAAATACAATGGAAGGCTCAGATTGAGCCACATAAGCCCTGATTAGGGTTCTAGCCCTAAAATCCGCCACTGAGAGGAGTGGGGCAATGAATGCACTAGAGATTCTCCACTCCTCTGCAGGAACCACTATTTGCAATCAATGCACATCATCTCCTTCCAGAAGATCATCATCCAGAAGGGCGTTTCCTTTCTCCTTTTCGCTGGCTGCAAACTTGATGAACTTGGTCAACACAGCTTCAACTTCCTGATCTGAAATGGGAGGGATATGATCCAACTGAAACTCCAACACTGTAACTGTTTGCCCGTGCCGGGCACAAGATTTCTTCCAGGTAACTAGAGCGTCTTGGGTATTCTGAATAATGTTGGAGAACGTAGAGGTGTTCTCGAAGTCATCCTAGACAAAGTCCTTCACCTCAAAAAAGAATGGTGTTAATCTATTCTTCAAACCAACTGCAGTTACCTCCTCAGAAGTCAGCCTCCTAGCAAAGATAGCCTCCAACGTATTGAGGATTCCATCAAAGATGTTTGTCATGGCCTTTTTGACCCTGACCGAATCTTCGTGTGATGCATCATAGAATCCTCGACCCGTGACCACTGAGGAGTACCAGCCGGCGAAGTCGTATCTATCCCCCTCCTGAATCACACCTCCCTCAACCAAAACCTGTAGAGGTGTGTGCATCAAAGCTCCTAAGTGAAGAACAACTCTCATTTGATAGATACGAGCCTCACCCCAAGCATGTTTAACTGCATCCATTCTTGCCATAATGTCGGAGGCTTGCCGATAGGCATGTGCAAGATCCTCCATAAACTTTTCTGTTTGAACACGAACATTGGCAACCCATTTGTCTGCTTGCTGTGCCATTCTTTTCTTGCCCACAAGGACGGGACAAGTGTTGTACATAGCCAATCAGTGTTTTGTGCTCTACCTTCAATCTCTTATATTTTCCCTCGATATGGAACAGTCTATCTTTGAGTGCCTGATATGAATTGTCGTATTCCTCAACCACCTGTGCTCCAGTAGGACGGCCAAGTTCCATAGTTGTAATCACATAATTTTCCGGAATGGCCTCATCCCGATCACACTCCACTCTAGGCACTGCTACATGCAACTTTCGAGAGCCATCCTCATCTGTTGAGATTTTGGAGAATTTTCTGGCCTTCTTCTTTGTTGGAGGTGCATTGATCCTACTCAACAATTCTTCCATCTCCGCTGCAAGATCAGTCTCATCAACAGGATCATGTCTCATGATGTCCGTTAGCCATTCTGGCACCTCCTGCTGTAACTCTGAAATAACGAAAGGCTGCTCAACTTCGGCCTCCACCTCATGAACTTCCTCCATGCTTTTGTGCTAACGAGGCTCATCATCGTCTATAGGCTCAGTATCTCCAGAACTCTGGGCATCTTGATCCGAAGTAGCATCATCCTCAAGAGTTGCCTCAATCTCTTGCTGAAATTGAGTATCAGTGGCTATCCCTTCATTTGTCTCTTGCTGATTTTCCTCCTATGGCATGTTGATGCTTTGGCCCACTGATTCTCTGCGAGGTGGCTAACTTGCCACTTGCACTGCTGGTTCTGCATTCAATCTTTCTCTTTGATCAGCAAATAGTGACACTTCTTGCATGTTTGGAGAATGTGCCCGTGATGGTGTATGCAGGGATTCTGCAATTCTCAGAGGTTCAGGTTGGACTGGCTCTTTTCCTCAGGGCTTCGGAGTTTGAACAATCTGCCCTGATTAGCTGCCGGTGATCTGTGATCTCCCATCAAATTGTAAGGGGAATTGATCTGCCCTTAAGTCGACTCACATGCCTTTCTACCCAACTTCGTTTGAAAGTCAAGACTAGGATGCAAAGTGTATCCAAGTCCGTAATCTCTGGCTCAGACCAATCTGGGAGTGGGAGTGGCATATCCCTCACTGTCTCGTAATCAGCTTGTACCACATTTATATCCTCTTCAATCTGATCTGGCATTGGGACAATCTCGCATTCCCTAATCATCCCCAACGGTATCCGTGAAAACATCCTCCTCCTAACCTCAATCTCATCCACTGCACTTGCCCAAAAGTCTTCAATCTGTGCCTTATGCCTGAATTCTTCGGACAATATCCATTTGATATTCCTGTGGGGATCATAGTGCTGTTTGTTGGTATGGTAGGAAAGGTGGAAGAACTGGAGTTCATTTTCTGCCTCCCTAGCTGCTTGTAGTGATGGACAGAGTTCGTCAGAATTCCCCATGGTAATTGGGAATCCAAGTCCTCCTTTCTTCTTCTTCTTTTGAATCTTATCATAGGTAATGAGTTGCCTAGATATCACCAGCATCACAATTCTATTTGTGGGGTATCGGGGTAATCTGTACAGATAGGAGGAAAATCCTTGCAGCCTGATGTAGGTAAATTTCGGAAACTGTATAAACCAACATCCGAACTTTTCAATCAGCTCTTGTGCTTCTCTAGATATTCTATGATGAGTCCTTTGCTGCAAGGTCCTCGTTATGTGCATCGTGAAGGCGTCATTGACCCTCTTGTAGTTGGAGGTACTTGTCAAATGTAGCTACAGACAAGCCTCATGTATTTTAAACTGATGGGAGCCACACCCGGTTGGTTCCTTATATGAAATCCCTCTATACTTTGTCATTCGGGCCAGCATGTAGATGATGTAAGAGCTCATGTAGAATGTTTTTGTCCTCCTTAGACTCCGGAGTTGCTCATGTAAGTTGTCACTGATCATCAGTGCCCAGTCTATGTAGTCCTTGCCTTCTAGCACCAAGTTGATATAATAGAACATCCAAGGTTCAAAGATGAATGCTTGGGGGCACCCTCCAACTCTGCTCAACATCATTATCAGGTCGCAAAATTCGTGCCTCAAGTCTTCTGAAATTATTTGCTTGGGCAGCTTTGTGCGAGTTGGCTTGGGCTTGTTCATCCACCTGGTATTTATCAAGTCAGCACTTCGGTCAAAGGTGGATGAATACATCTTTTCAGCCCTCTCCCTTGTTTTATAAATCATCTTTTCATGGACTGGAATTCCAAATGCCTCCTCAATTGCCTCTGGCGTAAGGTTGGCCAACAGTTTTCCATCTGGTGAAATAATAGTCCTCTGCTATGTGTTGTAATAATTGGCACATTCCATCATCAACTCTAGGCACCGGATTGTTGGTGGAAAACCAGCAGCTGCATAAAGTCCGCTCCTTATAATGTTATGTGAAGTAACTAATGGATGATGACCTCCAGTTCCCATTATTCTCCTCCTGAAAGTCTTCAAGTTGAATGAGCCAATGTTTGTGTCACTCAGTTTGCCCAACCTTGAAGAAAACTTTTACTTCGGCAAGAAGGATTTGCTCAACTTCTTTATCACTGCCTGTCTTGATGTGCTTGTTCTCGTGGACTCAGCGTGGTTCCGTCTTCCTGCAGCTCTTCTGCTTGATTCAACCATTCTGCAAAAATACAAGAGGGTTATTAGAAAACAAGTTTCAGAAAAACAATAACATTTCGAGCGTGCCAGCAGATTTTTGAAATATAAAAAGGCTGCAACACTTTGTCGTTTCCAGTTGCAAACCTCAACGCTTATCACTTCAACACTTTGAAGTTTTTCTATTGGCAGCAATACAATGTCAAATGCTTGGAAATATTGGCTTGCAGCGATTCTCTTCAGCAACTTGAAACTTCTTCACAAGTTCGCACCTCAGCACTTTAAACTTGCACTTTCAGCAACTCACTTTCCCTTTCTCAAATTCATACTTTTTAGCAACTCAACCTTCTTCACAAGTTCGAATTTCTCAGCAACTTGAGAAGTCTTTTTCTTTGCAGACTCATGCTTCAGCAATTTCAAACTTTTCAAATCAAGTTCGCACCTCTCAGCAATCTAAAACTTCTCCTTGCAAACTCACGCCTTCAACAACTTCAAGTCTTTCTTCCTCAAATTCGACTTTCTCAGCAACTTGAGAATGTTTTGCATTCAACAACTAGTGACAAAAATGAAAAGAACTTGAAATCTTATAGCTAGGTCGAATTCCAGAAGAAGCTAAACTTAGCAAACTTTCGAATTCCATTTTCCCTCCTTCGCCAGTTGCAACACTTGTCACTCGGAGCATCGGAATCTTTAACTTCTATAATTTTGGGAATTCATCATCCTTGCACAGGCTTGCTTCATCGCATTTGCATTTTAAAATATTAAATCCAGTATCCTCCGTGAACAATTTCCTTTTGTCTGGCTAAGTCATTTGATTTCATGCTTGCTTCGGCAGAATTATTCCAATTGTTTAGTTCAATTCTCAAGCTAAAACATTTTGTGAAAACATTCATCTCATTTGCCTTAGACAAATTTTTAATTTTGCCTTAGGAAATTCATTAAAACAGGTACCGGGCAAAATTCTCTGTCAAGACGACACGAGCGAGGTGTGGAACAAGTTCAAATCATCTCCCAGTTGGAAACGTCCAATATCCAGAAGAAAATTCCCTTCAAAACTCATTGTTTTCATGTGTATCCGGACGAAGGGGTATATTTAATTTTTATTATTTCGAGAAAATAATAAAATTTGCTAAGGTCTGCTTATTTTTATTCTGGAATCCTTCAACACCTGCAATCTTCAATTTCTCTGCCTTGTCGCTTCCCTTGATTTTCTTGAAAAATTTCCCACTTGTCTCTGGGCACATTTCATCTTGCCTTAAGAAGATTTTATCATCACGCCTAGGCGTATTTCTCACCCTTAGAAAATAATTAAATTTTAATTCACCCATGAGGGGCGCATTTGAAGGTATGAACTTCCATTTTACCCTCTTCATCTTTCCATGCCTTAGCAATCTTGTCTTACACTTAGCAATTTTCCTCCTCAAGTCCTAACTCCTTTGGGCGCATTTGACATGGTGAGAAGGAACTTGTTCAACCTTAGGCGCATATCACCTAGTGAGAAGGACTTTCATTATACTTAGAATATTTTTCAAAATCATGCCCCCCCTTGCCTTGTCTTCTTAGGCACATATAGCTTGTGAAGAGGAAACCTTTGAGCGCATTTCACCCTTGCCACTTCCACATGAGGGCGCATTTCACCTAGTGTGAAGGAACTCGTTTAACCCTTGAGTGCATTTGCTATGTGGTGCTTCCATTTGAAGGCGCATTTGAAGGGGTGGGGAGGAATTCCCACGCCTTAGTAACTTTTCACCTCCCTTTCAATCTTTGTGGGCGCAAATAGCATGTGAAGAGGGAACTCATGGGCGCATTTCACATGTGGTGAGGAAACTTTCTTGCCTTAGCATTTTTTAAATGCCTTCCTTACTTGTGGGCGCATTTTACCCATGCTCAAGGAACTTTTGGGCGCAAATAGCATAGGCTACTTCCATTTGCAATCGTTGAGGGCGCATTTGAGGGGTGGTGAAGGAAATTGTGGGCGCAAATGGGGTAGTGTGAGGGAATTTCATTGTGCCTTAGCATTTTTTCTCCTTTCACCATGTTTTCCTCGTAGCTACCTTGGGCGCATTTGACATAAGGTGAAGGAAATTGTTTGAACTTGAGGGCGCATTTCACCCTATGAGGAGGAATTCCAACAGTTAGCATTTCTTAGCAACACCTTCTCCTTCCCTGTGCGCATTTCATGTGTCCTCATGCTAGTTTTCATCCATAAATTTCCAACGCCCTAACCATGCCTTGCCCTTCTATTTTTAGCAAATTTGGGAAGAGTGTTCTCTTCCATGCGTTTTTCATCTGTTCTGAGCTGGAGCAGGCGTGGCTATGCCTCCATAGACTTTGCCACCTTGTTTATACCCGTTGTCCACGCTAGTATGCTATTTTTAGCCATCCTGCTATTTTTAGCAAACCCTAAAATTGATTGATCTTCGTAGCTTCATTTGACCTGAAATTTGCTCCATATGAACTTGATGTTTTAAGTGCCTCGTCCACACCTTCCTTTGGCACATACATGCTATTTATAGCCATGAAGCGACTTACTAAAAATAGTAAGTATTCAAATTGTGCTCAAATTTTGCCAGTAGGCAGCTTGAAAGATGCTAATCATGGTGGTGCATTTCATTTTGACAACTTTGTGTTTCATCCCCCATTTTTAGGCCTAACAGTGGAAACCCTAATTTGACTTGCATGTGCCCTAAACTATTTCTGTTTGACTTGATTTCTGTTGCCTATCATTATTCGTGTTGAACTGAAGTGTTGAAGAGCTGCCAGAGCGAAATTGCTATTTATAGTAGGTGTCCGGAAAGTGATCAATCTGGTGTCGGATGAGTTTGCATGTCAAACTACCTGTGGGATCTCAAAAAACCCAAAAAAACCCAGAAAACTGGTCGACATGCGGGCACTGGCTAAAAATAGTAAGTCCTTTAAAATTGATCCATTCTGCTTGCCAGTCACATCACTGTGAAGCTCTCGCAAAACCCATAAGGAATATCCGGACATGTGTTGAAAAACTTTGCATGCAAACCCTAAAAATAGCCTTTGAAGGTTGAGCAGTTTAAAAGTCACCATCTCGTTTTGCATGTTACATCACTGCGAAGGTCTTGAAAAACCCAGATATATTTCCTTGACATGCATTTGAAAAGCATACGTGTACACCCTGAAAATCGCTCTTGAAGCTTGAACTGCTGAAAATAGCAAGTTGTCCGAATCTGTTCAAATTTTATGTGCAGGCACCCTGAAGTTACCTGGAAGTGTCGATGTAGTCAGAATCCCGAAATCTTCAGGAAAAGGCCTCATATTAGGTACTTACTAAAAATAGTAAGTTGTTAGATTTTAGTAAAAATTTCAGTGGGATCCTACCTTGAGCCTTCTGATTGTACTGCTACACTCAGATTTTACTTTGATAACCTTATCTGACCTCAAACAAGCCTAAAGGATAAAAACCCTAATTTCCCAGACTTAGCTAACATTTCATCCTAGGTCAAATGGTGGGACATCCCCAGAAGGACAAAAGACCAGAGAGAGAGAGAACCAAAGCCAAAAGACTAGAATGGAGCAAAAATTAGGGGGTCCCCATCTTGGATGTGGTGATGTGTGAAAAGGTCACAACAGTGTCCTCGAAGAGATTTACATCAATATGTCAGGTGTTTCCTCCGAGATTGGCCTTGACAACTTTGAAGTCATGAATTTCAACCTCATCAATGTTCTTGTACTCCGGAGGTGTGGCAAACTGAAGGATGATCTTGCCATCAAAATTTTTCTCCATATGAACTTGCTTCTTCAATTTCTTCTTTGTTGTGTCCTTGTAGATGCTATTAAGTTCTGCAAAGTTCAACTGATAAGAAGGCTCCGTTCTTTTCCTACCCAGCAGGTTCTCAAGCCAAGACAAGGAGTCTCTACTAACTTCTCTGGGAGGATCGGTTCTAACTCCAACAACTCTTGATGGATCAATAGGTGTTGAGATGTTGCAAACTAGTGAATCGCCTTCTTAATCTATATGAATAGGAGAAGGCCTTGGCGACGACTGAAGAATAGGAGATGAAGGCACGACTTCAACTTGTGGTGCTGAATCAACTGGAACTTTTGGTGCATCTGTTGATTGTTCTTGTTGATTCACCTTTTCCTTTAACCTCTTCGTCATTCTACTGATCTTCATATCTTTTGGAGAATTGCTCATAGCTTTTGCTCTTGGTATTGATTTAGAAGAAGGTAAAGATGACTGAACTATTGGCGGCTCTGCAGCTGGAATAGTTACCTTTCATGTCCTTTTACTGATCAGGAATATCTTGTTGTTCTTGACAACTTGGCTTGTTCTTTCCTCAATTGAGGCACCCTCTTTGGTGAACCAATCAATTTGTGGAAGTGGCCGTTGATCGACCTGATCTCGGGCATACATGGGAAGTAGGACTTACCCATAATCATTTGAAAGTCCTTCCACATCTTCTGATAAGAACTCAGCCATTCGCCGAAGAGTAAGTTTGGAGTAGTTGTGCTTGGGCACTTCAAACTCATCTTCACAATTAGTCCATAAATCTTCAATTGTGGGCACATGTGCATGATTCTGACGGAGATGAGTTGTGTAGACACAACGAGGATGGTATGAATGTCTCTCCTTGAAAAGCTTGAGACCAAACTTTTAAATTTCATCGCTCATCAACTTAGTATCAGCTGTCGATCTACATCTGTATATACTCATCTCAAATGGGGAGCTGAATGCAGGCTTGCATTTGTTATGCAAAAATGTGTGCACCTCGTGTACTTGTCTCAAAAATTCAATGAACACGACCTCATCCGTTGGATATCTAGGAAGCATGATTGGATTACCTGAGAAGCCATATAGTCTTATATAAGAGAACGTGGGGAATTGGATAAACCAATCAGCCCACTTTGCCATTGCCAATTTGGCATTTTCTGAAATCCATATATACAACTTGTTATCAAGATCTCGCACTATATGCATCAGGAATAGATCATTCACCCACTTGTAATGTCGTTCAGATTCTGAAAACTCTAACTATGGTAAATGATCATATACATGTTAAACACCTAGGGTTCCAACATTAGTCAAACCTCTAAACTTGCCTTGAAAGACCATTAGATATACAAGGTAGGATGTCATATGGAATTCATGGGCCTTGAAGAACTCTATGATTTGATGGTGGAGACAATCACTGATCAATTCTGGCCAGTCATAGTGTTCTGTTCTATCAACAATTTGGGAGGTAATATAAAACATCCAAGGCTGAAATTTATTTGCTTCTGCCTGACCTGTGACCCGGTTAAGCAAAGTTATCATGACTGCAAATTCATTCTTGAACTCACTACGCCCAACATTTCTTGGCAAAGTATTTTGCTTCTCTTTCAGCCACTTTTGAGCCATTCTTTTTTGGCATTTGTCCTTTTGTGCATACCACACCTTTTCACATTCTTGAATAGATATGATGAAGTTCTCCATCCATGGTGGTATTGCAAAAAATTTCGCAATATCTTCTAGCTTGAGGCTTCAAATAATATGCCCATCTGCTGATATGATTTCTCGTGAAGTTGAATTGTAATGCTTGACACAAGCGATTACGAATTCAAGACTTTGGGCTGAGATGGGGATAGAAGCCGCTGCAAGTAAATTGGAATGATCAAAATTTTTGACTGTAGTGTTTCTTGCGCCTTCCAAAGCATGCAAATCAAACATTAGATGTACATGATGAAAGTTGGTTTCGAACGTTCTCAGGAAATTGTGAAGCAACACTGATTTGGTCTTGATTTTTGTTGGAGAGTATTGCGTGTTGAAAAGCTTGACTTTTGACTATGAACACGCCTATATTTGGACAAGTTTTGCATAGGAGCTAAAAATAGATCGCTGATTTTTCTTCAAAAAAAGGCAAACTTTTCGGAAAAATGCTGAGGTTTGGGTTTTGTAGATGATCTTATTTTGAAGAGATCCAGATCGTCAAATTTTGAAAAAGCTGATTTTTTCAAGAACATGCAAGATTTCCTAAAAAGAATGGCCGAAAAACTGAGGTATGGGTTTTGTAGACAATCTCATTGTGAAGAGACCCAGATCGTTAGATTTTCAAAAATCTGAGTTTTTCCCAAAACAAAAAAAAAAATAGGGGCTGACATGCAAATTTTCGGCAAAAAACTGAGGTTTGGGTTTTGTAGAGAATTGTTGATGGGTGTTTTATGACCGCACCAACATAGAATAAAGTTTCCCAATAGATACTCTATCCTCTCTTGAACAAAGTATTCTGTATGCTAAGATTGCCAAAAGGATCATGCATTCAACTCCAAGGTTCCTTATGCAGCGGATAGTCTCAGTTGGCTTGATGTGATTTGCTGGTTATTCCAAGGGGACTTACACAATTGTTCAATAGAAAGAGAAGTAATTTGCAAGACACAAATGATTTACTGATGATGCTTAGGTTTCCTAAACTAATCGAGAAGATACTAAAAGTAAAAGGATAGCGATAGGGATTCTACTGTCTACTCTTAAATGTGGGATACGAAGATCAATTCTACATGCTCAAACCAAGTTCTGCTTCGCCTCATTTCGGACAGCCTCTACAGAGCCGGTGCAATCTTCAAAGGAAAATGAAAGATGTTCAGATTACGACCCAACATGCACCATCACAACGATGCATACTAACACATGAATCGTAATTGAAGTTAAGTGCAAAAGTGTTCCAGTTGACCACGCAAGGCAAACCCACCGTCAGTGAGCCTGCTAGTGGTATGGACAAATAAAGCTTGCTCAAACCAAACAACGTATTCGACCACTAGCAACTACTTGCATGAAATAAAATCTATTTTACTTTAAACTACTTTACGATTCTAAGTGAATTGGAAAGATGAAAAAGGCTTGCTAGTTGCTCACAACAAAAGATAGAACCACCAAGCAATGATAACTCTTTATATCATGAGAGTGTTCACAACAACTTTTTACAAAGCCTTCAAAGGGAAAACTTTCTTTCCTCCTCAATCTAAGCTATGCTAATTTCTAAGCTATTCACTATATGCTCTCTCTGCTCTAATCTCCAGTGTCTAGTTCTAATTTTAATGATTACAAATGAGGGGGGATGCCCCTTTTATAGTTTTCCCAATCCAACGAACGACTCAGATTCAATTACAATGAAGGGTTCAGATTGAGCCACATATGCCCTAATCAGGGTTCTGCCCCAAAAACCGCCACAGAGAGGAGGGGTAATAAATGAGCACAAAAGATTTTGCACTACTCTGTAGAAACCACTATGAGCAATTAATGCCCACTATCATCAGAAGATTCTCGTCTAGAAAGACTTTCTCTATTCCGCCTACCAATTTTGTTGCGCTAGGAGGTGGGTAAAAGAGCCTCTAAGATTGTCTCCACAGATAATAAAAATTGATAGGATCTGGAGTTCAACTGCTTAGTTGTTCACATTCAGCCCTCTTGTTGTTTTAATTCCTGGACACATTTCTTCCTTGTAACTTTCATATTTTTCCAGCCCACTGCCTTGGGTGCATTTAGCCTCTTTTGCATTACGTTCTTAATGCCTTAGAAAAATTTCTCTTTGCCTTGGGAACTTTTTCATCTAACTTGTTCATCTTTACCTTGTTGCGTGCCCTCCCGAGTTGGGGGAAAATTAGGTCCTTGTGGAGAAATCCCAACACTTAGCCGTTTCTTCCAACATCTTCTTTCATGGCTTGGGTGCAAATGAGACATCATGGAGGAGTTTGAAATGTGTAACTTTTCTCCCTCCAAGGTCATAACGTTGTCCTGCTTCATCACCTCAAGTCCTCATGCCTTGGCCCTAGTGTTCATCCTGCAAAACAAAAAGAAGAGCATCAAAACACTCATAATATAAATTCACCTCACTTACCGAATTTTCATGTTCCGATTTCCAAGGTCTACTTGACCTCTAGATCTAATAAAATTCATCCCTTTTCTAGCAAATCTTGCTCTCTTCATAACTTTTCAACATCTGTGTGCTAGGGCGCATGCCCTCTTGATGTTTTCATCCTCTTGCTTTAGCAATTTCATTCACCTGTCTTGTCCACCTTCCCTTAGGAGCTTGATGACTAGATAAAATTCCACCCATCTCGAGCTTGAGTGCATTTGACCCCTTCTGCTTTCCTTTTTTATGCCTTATAAAATTCATCTCCCCTTAGAAATTTGTATCTATCACAAGCCAGGCGTCCATTTAAAATCATAAGCCAAGACACTCAGCTTTCAAAATTTATTCCCTTTAGAAAATAATCAAGGCCCCCTTAGAAAAATAATTTTTTACTCTGTTGCTCAAGGGTGCACACGAAGGGGTACATCTAATTTTTCTCATCCTAGAAAATATTCTCCACCAATGTTTGTTTTATCTTCTCCAATCTTGGGCGCCTTTGGTAGGGTCTTCTTTGAGTTTCCATGCTTTAGGCAAATTTCTTGACACATTCACCCCTTGGGCGCATTTGAAGGCTTGAGCTTTCATTTGTATACCTTAGAAATTTCCTCAATTCATCTACCTCCTTTAGGCGTATATCACCTCATGTGCTTTTGTTTCTACCTTAGAAAATTTTCAACACATCCTCTTTTCATTTTGCCTTGGGTGCATTTTGAAGGGTGAGCTCCTATGTTACAACTTAGAAACTTTTTCTTCACTTCACCTCTTACCAAGGGTACATTTGGAGGGGTGAGATCTCATGTGAGGGCGCATTTCCCCTCCCTAGCTTCCATTTTCCAATGCTTAGAAGGCCATCTCCCTTGGGCTCATTTAGCTAGGCGTGCTTTTAGGTTTCCATGTCTTAGGCAAATTTTTGCTTGCCATACTCCAACTTTCCACCTTGGGTGCATATGGAGGGGTCTACTCTCATTTTTAACTTAGAAACTTTTCCAAGCCTCTAGCCACCTTGAGGGTGCATTTGAGGGTATCTTCCACTTTTCTTACTTAGAAATTTCTTCGTCTCATCCCACTTGCTTAGGGTGCATGTAGGGGGTCGTACTTTCATTTCTCATGACTTAGTAAATTTCTTGCCTCTTCATTTCCCTCAAGGGCACATTTAGAGGCGTCAACTTTTATTTTGCGATGACTTAGTTGATTTCTTAACTTATCCTCTTGGAGCTTGGGTGCATTTCAAGGGTGGTGGCTCCAGCTTTCAACTTCTTAAGATTCCATTCAACTCCTTCCTTGGTGGGTGCATTTGGCAGGGGGTACTTCCATTTTTAAAGACTTAGAAAAATTTCATGCCATCACCTCCCAGCTTGGGCGCATTTGAGGGTGGGAGCTGCCAGTTCTCAAATACTTAGAAAGAATTTTTTTGCCTCCTTAGATGGGCACATTTGAGGGGTCCTCAGGAAGTTTCAATGCCTTAGAAAGTTTCCAAGCTTCCATGATGCCTAGGGCACATATGATAGGTGATGCTTCCATTTTTGACGACTTGATCATGTCCGAACACTTAGTCAATTTTGTAACTGGTTCGCCCTAATTTTCTATTTTTAGTAAGCTTTTGATTTCTTGACCTTGGCAGCTCTGTTTGACTTGAAATTTTCACCACGTGGTACTCATCGCTTGGTGAACCTATTCACACCCGCCCCTCGTGCTGACCTGCTATTTATAGCCCCGTTCTAAAGGTGACTTACTATAAATAGTAAGTGCTCGGATTGCACTCAAATTTTACTAGTAGACTGTTTGAAGGATGTCGATCGCAGTGGGATACCTTCGTTTTTCATTTTTCTTGAGTTTTACCCCTCTTTTTAGGCGTCAAAGTAGGAAACCCTAATCTGACTTGCATGTGCCTCAAATGACCCCCGTTTGACTTGATTCCTATTGCATGTTGCTCTGTTCGTGATACTAAAGTGCCAGGTGGTTGCTAGAGTGATCCTGCTAAAAATAGTAAGTGTCTGAAAAAGTGACCAATCAGCTGCTGGATGAGTTTGCATGTCACACTGCCCGAGAGATCTCAAAAAACCCAGAAAAACCCAGTAAACTGGTTTGCATGTGAGTATTGGCTAAAAATAGTAAGTTCCTGAAAAATGATCAACTCTGCTTGCATGTCACATCCTTGCGAAGCTCTTGAAAAACCCATAAAGAAGATCCTGACATGCATTGAAAAATCCTGCATGCAAACCCTGAAAACTACCTCTAAAGCTGGAATTGTTGAAAGTCATCATCTCGGCTTGCATGTTATACCATCGCGAAGGTCTCGAAAACCCAAAAAGATTCTCCAGACATGCATTGAAAAAGCACACATGTAAACCCTAAAATCTGTTTCTGAAGCCAGAACTGCTAAAAATAGAAAGTTATTTGAATCTGCTCAAATTTTGCATGCAAGCTCTTTGAAGTGCCCTAGATGTGGTGGAGTAGTCGGGATTCCAAAATCCCAAGGGAAAAGACCTCAAATTAAGTACTTACTAAAAATAGTAAGCTGTCAGAACTCAGTGAAAATTTGATGGGATCTTGCCTGAAGCATCCTAATTGCGGTGCCATTCTCATATTTGAATTTGCCTACTCGATTTGACCTCAAACTAGCCTGAAGAATGAAAACCCTAATTTCATAGACTTAGCCAAAATTCCAACCAGGTCAAATGATGGGACTTCCCCGGAAGGACAGAAAGATCAGAGAGAGAGAGAGACAAAACCAAAGCCAAAAGACCAGAATGGAGCAAAAATAGGGGAGTCCCCATCTTGAATGGGGTGATGTGTGAAAAGGTCACAACAAGAATCTCATTCTGAAGAGACCCAAATCATTAGATTTTGAAAAATCTAAGGATTTCTTGAACATGCATGAAAAAGTAGATTCTCTTGAAAGTTATAAAATTTTCCAATCTTCAAGAGGAGCGAAGAACAAGTAAACCCATAGCGATGAAGGTTGAAAATTTTGACCACCTGTTTTTGAAAAGTGATGCCCTAGAAAAATAGACCATGAATAAGTGTGCTTTTGTGCTTCCCAATCTTGAATCCACGAAGAACCCTGAAAAATCACTTTGTTTGAGCCTCCAAATCCTGATGAGAAGAAATTTTTTTCTTTCTTCCTCTGAAAGCCAACCTATAAATTATGAAAAATGAATGCTAAAGGCTTTCTTAAATAGAATTTGGAGGTAAAAGGCGTTTTCATGCAAAACCCTATTATTTTGGAGTTTGCATGCAAGAATATCTAACTTCGTTTGCATCACACAAAGAACTCCTAAAAAATAGGGCGTCAAAAAGCATGCATATGAGGATATTTTCGAAAAAAATCCAAGTTAAGATGACATGGGCACCTTCCTTGAAATAAGGCGCCCAACTTAACCAGAGAGTTTATTTTTCAAAATTTTCAAATTTCGCTCGCTTTTGACTCTATTGAAGCCTGCTTCTGACTTTGATGATCCGTCAAATTGGCATTGTTGACTGATAATCACTATTTGATCATGGCAATCTCATCTTTGACCACTGTTGAAGTGATCCCCAACTTCATTATGGCATTTGACGACATTTGATCATGATTGTATACCCCAGAAGTTGCTAACAGAGTCCGAATTGAAGAAAACACTAATGAAGCAAAAAAAAATTCTCTGTGTCAAGAAGAAACGGTACTCTCTTTGAAATAAGGTGCTTAAGTTTTCTAGACTTAGTTTATTTTTTGTGATTTTCAATTTTTTTGGTTTGTGTGTCTTCGGAATCTGGTACCCCCTGTTCGGGCATCATTCTTTGCCAATACGTGAACAACTGAGATTGAAAATTAGTCAAACTAGCAAACTTGATCAAAACTGAGAAGAATGATACACCATAACAATGTTTGTTACTACATCTAACTAATTCTGCGAAAGCCAGAATTGGGTTGATGTCCAAAACACGTAGAAAAAATTTTAAGTGTTGAAGTCTTGGGCACCTGTAATGAGTCTTGCTAAATCTGACCCAAAACCTTCCAATTTCTGCCTTAAGAATTTCGTCAAACAGTTGGCATGTAAAGTCTGAACTTGCTGGTTTTTGTTTTCAGTCTGATATGTTTCTGTTTTGATGTTTTCCAATGATGCAATTAGCTTGAAAATAAGTGCTAAACAACTTCTAAATGAATGGAAATGAAATGCAAGATGTTTTTGTATTTTTAAATGCACATACATGACATCTACTTATGAAAGTGCACCTACAGCAGTAAGACATTTTGTCATACAATTTGCATCTAAACTCTTTATGCCTCCAAATGCTATTGCAATGATATGTAAATGATTACAAGCTGAAACTGATATGTAATCAGACCTATTACATCAATATTTCATCCTTCTACCTAGCATGCATATGACTGAAAATGCATTGCCAATGCCATTGTTTCTTGAGACAACATTACACCTTGAATATGGTATGCTGCAATATGAACATCTACAACTGAAATGCAAGTGCCAAGACTCTTGGCTTACAAAATAGAATGATGCATACAAATCGGATGTAATTTTGGCAAATATATCTATGATGCATAAATTGAAAATAACCTGGAATGTAGTTGCAGCAGCCTCAAAATGGTTCAAACCTCTTTGTAGATGATTGATTTATGCTTCCAAGAGGTGCGCCCAGCCTTCTTGATGTCTTCCCAAGCCTTATGAATTTTATTGGGATTTTTTGATGGCTTCAAAGGTGAAATCACCCCTTCCAAAGAGGGCCGCCCCTGCTGCTAGGAAGAGTTGCAAATATAAAATAAATCTCAGCTTCAACCTCCTCAAACTTGTGATGGAAATGATTGCCAACATCCAAGGAGTCAATCCCTCAAGTGCCCACAAAATTATATCCCCTTATTGAAGAGCAATGAATGAAAATGCAATTCCTTTCATGGCTGATCTGCAGACTGAAAAAAAATTTGCAGACTTCTAATGATTCACCAAACATGTTACACCCCGAAATTGTATAGCTACTATTTTAGCAATGCTTAGAGCATTCTGTTTGTAAGGAAGATTTTGGATGAATAAAATGTGTTGAACCTTATTATCAATTTAAGAATCTTTTACATTTTGTGATTGACTCATTCTATGTTCTTGATTGATGTTATTCTTGGATAAAGCAATGCATGAAGAAGGATAATTAGTCTTGTTTTATAATTGATTTATATACTGCAAAATGTTATGAGCAAGTAACTACCGTGGTTTTGTACCAATGGATGTAGGAACAGGAACCATTCCTCCAGGTGGAGGGGAGACATCACTCGGGAGAGGGGCTTGGCCGGATAACCAGTAAAGTTAATCAATTGAGCATACAAACATTTCACTAAGGGTTTTGAGGAACTGATTCAGATAGAGTTGTCTTTATAAGTCATCCTTAGGCTTAGGAGTTTTGGATTACTTCTTTGTGCTTTGTGAGTGGTGTTACTTGTTAATCCGACTTACTGTTTTGTGACCTTGAATGTGAAATGTGAATTAATATGTGAACATAGGTAGGATGTATATGTGTATACATGTATCGCTCATATGTATGTATCAATATGTATGACATGGCGATACAGATGTGTGTTGGGCAGTTATCATGTCACACGCCTGTGTCGACATGGCGTACATACAGATACATACACATGATGGTATAGATGGATTATACACATCTATAAACATATACACACTAGCTATGATGTTTTATTATAACATTATTATATTGCCTTGAATTTACAGTTAAACATATATACACATATTTGCACAAATAGGTATATTGTAAGTATGCAAACTGGCTCGCAATACACGTATTTGAATGATTTTATGCAAATGTGTATATGTATATTTAAGTGTAAATATATAGATAAATGTATATATATATATATATATATATTTAATATTATATAAATATATATGTTATTATAGTCTTACTGGAATAAATATATAGATATATATAGGTATATTTAAATATTAAAACATTTAAATATGTATATATATAAATATATTTATTTTGGTAAATAAAACTATAATAAATTATATATAAATATGATACATAATATATATATATATATAAGAATTTATTTATATTTTAAATAAATAAAATCATGGGGAAATAAAAGACTTAGACTTCTATAGTCACTTGGTAAATAATATGTAGAATTTACCATGAGAAAATAAATGAATTGGTTTTCTTAGCCATTTGGTAAAAATTGTATGAAATATACCATGGGAAAATATATGACTTAACATTGGAAATCATGTGGGGTTTATCAAACATTTTATAAACATTGAATAAAGCTAAGTATTACGAATTCTTTCACCATGGAAAAGAAAGGAAAATATGCAAGTTTAAATATTTCATAGGAAAAAAGTCGAAACTTTGAATGAGAAGAAAATCTCGCACAACTGCAAACATGCGCGTCCAGGGGACCAGGTCGCGGCTTGCAAAGACACCATTCTATGAATGCGTGAGGAAGCCTGAAGTCTAGGCCAGATGGGACGCATTATGCAGTGACGTTTTCCTGCAATGAATGTAAAACCGCCAATTTTGGACGCCATTGCTGAGGACGCTTGTAGGTATCTCTCAGCTGCATTTTACCATGTGTGAGTTGAAATATTCTTCCTGGATAAAGGTCGACTCACCTTAAATTTGCTGAGTAAATAGCTATACTGCTGCCACAGCAAGCTTGACAATTTCAAATATGTAAGGTGTCGATTCTCATGCCAAAAATGTAGCATGGCATGAGAATTCGAATCCTATAAATAGAGTTCTTCTCCTTGTCATTTTTACAATTCACATCTTGCCATTGCAAAATCCGAAATTGCTTCATTAAGCCATAATTGCCATTGCCATATTGTTCAAAGCTTGAGAAATTCATTGCTGTATACTTGCAATTGCGCACTTGCTGTAGTAATCAATTTGGGAATTAGAAATAGTTGCATTTCCAGAATTATACTCCATTGCCATTTTGAGCTTTAGCTTAAAGGTTTAAATCTAGAAGGGAGCAGTGAGATTTGGGAATTTAATAAAGGAAGAAAGGAAGGGAGCTGCCAGCTTGCTACTAACTGTATCAGAAGTATTTGCAAGCAGCAAGGAGGCCAGCTAAGGAAACAGGCATGAGTGTCTTATTCTTAGTATCTCTGTTTTAATTTATAAATAGATGGAGCTGCATGTTTACTTTGTGCATTAATTTATATTGTAGTATAAATAGACCAATCAAGTAAAATCAGTTTGTTGTGTATGACTGCATAGGCTAAAAGAAATAGCTTGTTTGCTTTATGAAGGAATAGCTTCTCCGAATTACAAAAGAATGTTCGAATGCATTTAAATAGAATTAGCTTGTGTGCAATTTCAAGTAAGGGTAAAGGGGAATATTATTTTATTCCACTTCAATTTGGGAAAAGGAATTTACTTTGATGAATTGTATTTACGTGAATACTGCTTGATCTCCTTATATAAAGGAAGTGAGGAAACTAGTTATTAAATACTAGGACAAGGATGAAACCAGTACCAAGGTAGTCTAAAGCTTTAAGTTAGTAGGTTAACTGGGAAAAGCTATGTACTCCATGGATGAAGATTTCCAAGATAGGAGTTACCTGAGGGACCCTTGTTGACTACATTTCAATTCCTGATTAAGTAGATTGATGTAGGAGGTCTGGGGTGATTGATTACCCATGGTAAAGGACTTAGCCTACGCATAGGATAAGATAGCCTCAAGTCAAACTGAACCTGACTTAGTGCATGTGATAGATGACCGCCAGTTTAAATACTGCCGAAACACTTTGGCCAAAGTAGTGTAGTACACCTACGTCCACTTAGACTGTGGGACAATTACACTGTCAGTTCACCGTAGTCCAGATTACATACTAGATTGAGATTGTGGGGTTACAAGGATTTAGTTATGTAGGACTTCACACTATGCTCAGTTGGTCATACAGAACCGATTTCCCAACCAATCTCTTCGTAGAAGGGAGAGCCATCTACTTAACAGTAAACGTGCGGGGGACCGCATTATAAGTCCGTGGTTGGCGGAAAAGCACTTGAGTAATGTTTCTCCTCCACAGTAAACTTCTGATGAACCAAGGTTTGAAAGGGAAGAACTTGGACCGTCTTATTCCTATTTGCTCAAAAGCTTCCGAGCTGTTTTATACTTGTAAGATTTCTTAGTTTGTTATTTATTTGAAAGAAAAGTAACGATGTATTGTGTACTCTGTTATTTACTTGGAAAGGAAAATAATGAAGCATTGTGTCAATTGTTTTTTTAATATGAAATGTTGCAATAGAAAGAAAAGAAAAGTTTATTTACTTTATCATTATGTATGTCTTTCCTTGTATTTCATTTGTGAAAGTAGAATTTTTTTATTTACCCAGTTTGGGGGTTGTTACAAAACACCTCCGAAAATGGTTGCAATAATCCCAATGAGAAAGACTGAAGTGTCTTCCTCCACTATCCAACTAGGGTTGATATTTCACAACCGAAATTGACACTCAATCCCTTGAGCAATTAGCTTCAGCATTCAAGCCTTCACCAATGTAGTAGAAAATGTCAAATACCTGGATGCTCAAATGCAAGACAAAAGCTCATTTTATAAAATTTTCACCAAGTCTTCAAGAAGCTTCCACAATAAAATATTATTTAATTCACTTAAGTGACTTTATGTTTTATTATTTTGTCTAGTCACTTAATATTAAATTAATTAAATATAAAATCACTTTTTGATATTATAATTTTGAGATGACTTTATAAATAATTAATTTAATAATTTATTCCCTTATTTCTCCAATTTTAGCCTTAGGAATAAATAAAGGCTAAAATAATAAACCTCTTGGTGGTGACTAGAAAGGGGACATTACAGCGCCCTCCTTGAAATAAGGTGCCCAAACCTTCTAGAGACAGAATATTTTCCATGAATTTTAACTTTTTGGTGACTTTCTTCGTTTTTTGTGTTTTCGCTTTCGTTTGATCTTCAATTCCCGACGTCCAACAGATCCTTTGAACTGGATGAAGGATTCGTTGAAGATCCTGAAAATATCTGAGTTGGTCTCCTACTTTTCAAACCCTAAAACCTAGTTTTGACTACATTTGACTGGATCTAAATTGGGCTGACGAAGTCAAATTGCACGTTTTCGAAAAGTGCAGAAAAATTTCTAAGGCATGAATCTCTAGGTGCCCCCCTTGAAATAAGGCGCCCAACTTCTCTAGAATTAACCATTTTTTGAAGATTTTCAACCTTTTTTGTTTCTCGTTCACCACTTTCGTTGACTGTGTTGATTGTCATTGTTGATGCGTTGACCATGTCCACCATTGTGCATGCATGATCTACGAAAACTGAAAAAATGGCTAAGGCATTGACTTTCAGGTGCCTCCCTTGAAATAAGGCGCCTTTCTTTTCTAGACTTAGAATATTTTTCACAGTTTTTGCTATTTTTAGTTTCCCCTCCTCTGTTCACCTTTTTTTCGAGCATCTTTCACTATAGATTGATCTGTGCAATGTTTGAGACTTTGAATCTAACACCTGGCAACTAGCCATCCTCCATTGATGGCCTCAGAGGTCCTGATTGATCTTTTGAAAAAGTGAAATAGACCCACCAGGGAAATTTGACTTTTTGACGATTTTGACTAGACCAGCCTGATCGTGACATATTTTAAAGCAATCAAAATCAATTTGAGCCCTTTCTACAAAGATTTTATTTTTAGACATTTTCCTAAAAAGAAGGGCCGAAAAACTGAGGTTTGGGTTTTGTAGACAATTTCGTTCTGAAGAGACCTAGATCGTCAGATTTTGAAAAATCTGAGGATTTCACCATCGTGTGTGATTTCCTAAAAAATAAGGGTCAACATGCAAATTTCTATTTTTAGAAAATTTTATGAGCATCCTTTTGACAATAAACCCAGAAAAAACGCTATGGTCCGTTTAGTTTTAAGAAATTTCTAAAAATAGAAATTTTCAATTTTTAGAAATTTTGATCTTTTTTGGCTTTTGACAACAATTTTTACAAGATTTTAACCACTTTTACAAAATGCCTTAATGAAGCAAAAATTTTAAATTTTGGGTATTACACAGCCTAGTAGCTGGGACCCATCCTTACATCTTTTTGTCATTTGCATAATAATCCTCTCTCCTAAGTTGAACTTAAGGGGGGTGTTGGTGTGAATAAATGTCTTGTACCTAGCTAATTCATTCACTAGGTAATTAAGGGACATATTCACATATTAAGTTTACTTAGGATATAAGATTCCTTCTAGAAGTCTTAGTTGGCTTTTCTAGAACTTATCTTATGTAGCTTTTGCATCATTTCCTAGGTAGTTAGTTGTCTCATGTGATAGGATTAAGACACTTGTCATGATCTTGTCTAATCCTATTCACCAGCTTGCCTATATAAGCAAGGCATCATATGTACTTTTCCATATTCAGTTTGGCATTCTTGCATCCTTAATCATAGCATGATATTTTTGCTATTTCTCTCTTGTGGAAGTTATTTTGTCTTACAGGTGATCTTGGGGTGTTTAGGAGTTCACCATAAAGTCCTACACGAACTACATTCATTGTTTTGTGTGCAACGAATGACAAAAGCTGAAGAATAATCTAAGGCATTGATTACTAGGCACCTTGACTAGACAGGGGTGCCTAGAATCTCCAATGTTAGAAAAATTTCCACAATTTTCAACTTTTTCACTTTTTCTCTTTTTTCATTTTGTGTGCATGTTTGTCGTTTCTCGTGTCATGTGCAACATTTGAGACTTTGAATCTAACACTTGGTAGTTGACCTTCCTCCATTGATGACTTCAGAGCTCATGCTTTGACTTCTTTAAAAGCAAAATAGATCCACTAGAGAAATACTGACTTTTGGACGATTCTGATCGGACTGGCCTAATCGGGAAGTACTTTCAACCAATCAAAATCAAAAAAGCCTTGGAAACGAAGATTCTATTTTTAGAAAAAAATTAAAAATAGAAAATTTATATTTTTAGAATTTTTTCCAACATCCATTTGACAACAAACCCAAAAAACCCTAAATCAAGTCTATTTTTAGAAATTTCTACTTTTAGAAATTTCTAAGAATAGAAAATTTCTACTTTTAGAAATTTCTAAAAATTTTGACGAGTTTTTTTTTTAATGACTTTGACCATTCTTTACAAAATGCCTTAATGAAGCAAAATTTTTAATTTTGGGCACGAGAGTAAAATATACAGTAGCCTCTTTAATAATTGTAAACTCCCCTTGTATAATATGTGATGTCCTTTACGAGGTCTGATGGCTGCATAAGACTCCCAACTCCTTGTGCTAGCTTTGACTAGTCCTTATTCCTCCCCAAAGCACCATGTCCTTCTTCCTCTTGGCTTATTTGGATGGTATGTGTCTTCTATATGTTGTGACCTTCTTTTATTGTCCCTTTAGAGTTGTGTAGGAATTTATCATACCACAAATATCATCGCTGCTCTCCACAAAGAGCTGGAAATATGGTACAACACCACACTAACATGGTACGGCTGGAAACTTAATAGCAATAGGAATATAAAATATTTCATTTACTCCATTCAACAACTTCCTCTAGAATTTAATTTTGATATTTCATCAAATGCTCCAAACCCTTCGAACACAAAAATTTGTCTTGGAACAAGACTTCACAAATTTCATAATTTGCAATTGTTGAATCCAAATGTGAAACATGAGTGGCTCCACTTTCAACCAGCTAGGGTAGGTCTTCCAAAATTGAAACTGATTTCGTTGAGGAGTTTTGCCCTATG
This sequence comes from Sequoiadendron giganteum, assembly GCA_007115665.2. Classification (NCBI taxonomy): domain Eukaryota; kingdom Viridiplantae; phylum Streptophyta; class Pinopsida; order Cupressales; family Cupressaceae; genus Sequoiadendron; species Sequoiadendron giganteum. The sequence continues at coordinate 404,430,353 of CM021103.1, forward strand.
GTTTTGCTCCACCAAAAGCTCTCAAATCCACAATAGAGAAATAAAAATAAGTGTAAGCAAATGAGCTCTCAAATTCACTTTTATATTTTCCCCTAGAAAATTCTTGAAATACTTTTCAAATTCTCGCTTTTAAATATTTTAATAAAGTGACTTTTGACATTTCCTTTAATTTTCACTTAAGTCACTAATCAAATTAATTAAAATAAAGTTATCCGTAAAATATCACTTTATTGGACAACTTAAAATAATTGATTTGATTCATTCCCTTAAATTTTGACATTAGCCTAAAGGAATAAAATAAGCTAAATGAACTCTTTCAGCTACTCCTCAAAAGGGGACATTATAATTGCTACATATATAGATGCATTGTTTATCACTATTTGGATACATTTTTCACGCCTACCTCCATCGCCACTGCATTCAACAAGTTACACAAGGTCTCAACATTTTTTACTTCACTAGAGGCATGAATTGACTTCAAAAAGATCAATTGTCCTTTTGAATCCAATGAAAAGTTAATGAGTGTCCTATTCTTGACATTTGTTCATTTGTTAGATAAAATACTTAGTGTTACAAGACTTGGACTCGCCTTGGACTAGACAAGCCAATTTTTGACTCAGACTTGGACATGGAGCCCATACTCACCCAAGACTCGTCAAATAGAAAAACCCAATAAATTCAGAGATTTTTAAGGATTTAAAACTTGTTTCATGCACCCTTTAATAAATAAACCTTAAAGACACAATAACATCATCAAATAGAAACTACTATGAGCCCATACACAAATATACATCAATCACATAAGTATAAACACAAATTTTAGTTGAAGGAAATAACAGTAGTAAGAGTCACAACCATTAGATATATAAATGTTGTCAAATGTATACAATACTCATGGAATAGGAAATCCATGGCATCAAAAGTTTAAAACATATATCAAAGCAAAAGCTATAAGTCTATGGCTTAGAGGAGCTTGCATCACTAAGCGTCAATCCTCCTATGTAGGTGTCTAAGATAGGTCTTGAATAATGATGCAACAATCATCTATACCCGTGTCTCAGACTTAGTGGCACCCAAACCAACATCCAAGGTTTCTCCTCGTGCTCTATCCTCCATTGCCATGGCTACTGCCTCTGCCTCTCGATCCACCTACTCGACCCAATCAATGTCCTCATTGCTAAAAATGGGATCTGTAGCCTCACTTATTCAATTTGATTGTGGATCAACCTCCTCCAACATGATGGGTGACACCCAATATTTGTCTATGGCGAAGGTGCAGGTTGTAATGAACATAAACGAGATCATTCAACCTCTGCACTGACAATTTGTTGTGCTTCTTGGAGTGTATGTGCTCAAACATACTCCAATTGCGCTCACAACCCGAGGCACTGCATGGTTGGCTCAACACTCGAACCGTAATCCTCTGAAGATTTGGTACTTGGTGTACCCCAAATTAAAATTTTGCTACACTTTGGCATTTTGAAGAAATGGTCAAAAGTCTTGTTAAAATTGTAAAAGAAGGTCAAAATTGGGAATTTGCATGTCTTGCATGAGGGTCAAAAACTCGAAATTTTCAAAATCTGACGATTTGGGTCTGCTCAGAGCGACCTAGTCTCCAAAACCTAGATCTCAGTTTTTTGGCCCTAAATTTTAGGAAACATTTTATTTTTACAAACTTTCTAAAAATAGAATTTTTTTTGGGGATTTTCTGGGTTTCTTCTCAAATGGATGGTGGCAAAATTTACTAAAAATAGAATGTTTGGCTTTTAGGGTTCAAACTGATTTTAATTGGCTTAAAACACTTCCTCATCAAGCTGGTCCAGTCAGAATCGTCAAAAGATCAATTTTGCCCTAGTGGGTCTATTCCACTTTTTCGAAAGTTTTTTCAAAAGCTCCAAGGTCATTAATGGAGATTGCTCGATTGCCAAGTGTCAAATTTGAAGTCTCAAGTGTTGCACATATCAAGAAACTGCAACAGATGATCGAGGAACGGAGAATGAAGAATGGAGGTTGGAGAATCTTGAAAACTGAGAAAAAATGGTTTAAGTTTGGAAACTCTAAGCACCCCTGCCCAGTCTAGGCGCCTAGACACTCATGCCTTAGAAATTTTTCAGTTTCTCGTAGTCAAAACCATAGTGAGCATGAGGAACGAGGAGAAAGTTGAAAATTGCAAAGTAAAAACTAACATTTCCAAGTAAAGGCGCCCCTACTAGCCAAGGGCGCCCAGTTTTTCAAGAGCCCAAATGATGGAATTAGGCTTTGCTCGTCCTAGGACACCCTATTTAGAATCTTCTCAGCATCACAGTGAATACATCGGTATAGCCATCAGATCAACTAGTAAGCCAAAATCTTAGATTGATCGAAGGAGTCTTGATAGAATGGCGAATTGCAAATCATGAAATCATTAGAAAATATTCTAAGTCTGGTATCTTTGGGTGCCCTAGGTAGCCAAGGGCGCCTAGGATTTCGAGCCACCTAATCCAGCAATTAGGGTTTGTAAATATGCTCATTTTCTTTAGGATTCTACTAGCTTCGCAGTGGATATCTCAACAACTTCATCAGATCATTCAATCACTCACAATTTCAGATCCAACGAAGGGCATAACATGGAGGTCAAGTTTGAAAGTTGAAAGAGTTAAAAAATGACTAAGTCTGGCAAAGATGGGTGCCCTAGTTGGCCAGGGGTGCCCAAGAATTTGAGCATCTAGAAGGTAGAATTAGGGTTAATCATCTCTAGCATGTGTTCTTCAGTTTTGATCAAGCTCTCCAACGCAATCATTAGCACTCACATCAGAGTTATCAATCATCGGATATCACAAACTTATCAAAGGAGTGAAATTGTGCAAAATGAAAAAGTAAAAAGCAAAGTTGAAAATTTCACAAAATAATCTAACTTTGGAGGAGTTGGACACCCCAGTTGGCTAGGGGCACCCAAGCTTTTGATCCCCAAGACTCAGCTTTCAAGAAATATCACTCCCAAGAGACCCCGTTCAGAATCCTCCGAGCTATCCAGCGAGCCTAGCCATTAGTTCGTGGACCTCTTGATCATACAGAATTAAGAATTCATCAGAGGATCAAAAAACAATCATAAAAATTGAAAATCCAAAAAAGGGTTGTCTAGATAATAAAGGCGCCCCAGCTGGCCAAGGGCGCCCAGACTTTTGAGGCCCTGAAATCAGTTATTAGAACATATCACCTCTAGAAGACCCTCCTCAGAATCAGTCAAGCTGTCCAACAAATTTGATAGCCAGTCGATTGGGTTGATCTAGCTCTCGGAATCGCAAAATCATCTGAAGGTGAGGAAAACACAAAAAGTGGCTAACACTGGAAGCCATGGGCGCCCCAGGTAGCCAGGGGCGCCCATGGTTTTGAAGGACTAGATGAATTTTTTACCCAAAGTTGCCTCGAGGATAATCTCTTTAGATTCACTCAGACTCCGCAATGGATCAGTTGGCTAGTTCATAGCATCAACCAAGCATCTGGAATTCAAAGTCAAACTGAGGTCAAAATCAAGCTAAATTTAGGAAAATTCAAGAAAATGGCTAAGTCCTCCATGGATGGCGTCCAAGCTTTCATGCCTTAGAGAAATTTTCCAAAATTTCATCCTTAAACAAAGAAAAAGAAAACAAAAAGAAAGCGTCCACATGTATGCACCTGTTTTAGGGTTTCACGGCTCTAAATTTATGAAGCAAGGCAATTCTCAACCTAAAAATTTATTTAAGATGGCTTTGTCCATTCATTCTTCATAATTTTTTGCAGGCGACTTCAAGGCAAGAGAGGAGAAACCAAGAATTTTCCCTATTTCAAAAATTGGAAGGCTAAAACTTGAAGATTTTTGAGAGTTCATATTTTCCAAATCAGCTCACACAAAGGCTCCTTCTTTCATACTTTATTTTTCTAGGGCATCAATTTTTAGAAGGAGGAGGTCATCGTTTTCAATTTTCGGCAATCTAGGTCAGCATGGTTCATGATTCTCAACAATTTTGAAAAAAATTATATTTTTATAGAACCTGATTTTTCCATGCATGTCCAAGAAATCTTCAATATATCCAACATCTAATCATCTGGGTCCCTCTCAAACGAGATTCTGCACAAAACCTAACTCTCAGCTTTTTTGTCAAAAAAATTCAGAAATTAGGGTTTGCTACTTTTTCAACTAGCCATCAAAATTTTCAAAAAAGAACAATTCTGACCTAACTTCACTTCATGTTTCCCAATGTCTGGCAAAACTTCAAAACTAGCTGACAGGCTCACTACGGAGCTGGTTGGACTCTGAACAAGAGCTCCTGGGCAGCACTGCTCATAAAAACATCATTTGACAGCCTAAAAACATGGGCGCCCCTGGCCTCTAGGGGCACTTTTCCTCCCAAACTTAGCCATTTTTCAAACTGGCTAAAAACCACTTAAACCCTCGCTACACGCTGTTGACAAGTCCTCTGACCCAGCTGAGGTATGCAACGGAAAGCTGGAACCATTACAGACATAATGAATACCTGAGATGATCAAAAAGATTGATTTTGAGGCTCCAAAACCTTGAGCGCCACTGGCTTCCAGGGACGCTTTATCCATTTCTGGACAATTCTGACCATGACTGAAACCCTAAGTTTGATTCTTGATACAAGCAACTTAGCAACTCTGATTCATCTACTGACAGATGTGTTGCGAAGCCAGATCAAGTCTGAGACAAACATCCCAGGTGTCACTTGATCAGAAAACCTCATCTAGTGCTTCAAAAAGATGGGCGCCCCTGGCTAAGAGGCGTGCTTTTCTTCCCAGTGTTAGTCATTTTTCATATCCCTCGTTTCACGTTCAATCACCCATTTCAGGTGCTGGACATATCTTCTGGATTGGCTGGTTGGCACATCGCAAAACTATCAGGATTCCAGAGAAGTCATCTTGGAAGTGACAAGTCTCAAACAGTTGATCTAGGCCTCCAAAATCAAGGGCGCCCCTGGCTCACAGGTGTGCTTTTGCTCCAGAGAGCCATTTTTCCAGCATTGTTACCTCGATGAAAATCCCCTCTGAGACGAAGCATCATTTCGGACATATCTCACCATAGAATCTTCATTGAAGCGTTTCAGGCTTAGATTTCGACACTTGGTACCTGGCCATCTGCAATTGTTGACCTCGGAGATCCTAACTTTTCACTTGAAAAAACGAAAACTACCCACCAATCTTAAACTGAGTTTTAACTAAATCTGACTTCACCATTGTGATCGTGAAGCAAAATAAGCCAATCAAAACAATTATCAATCAATTCTGACAAGTTTCAATTTTTAGGGTTTTTGACCTAAAAACAAGGGTCCAGAAACCCTAATTTTCATTTTTTTCAAATTTTGCCAATATCTTCTTGACATCAAACTGACTCAAAGTCCATACTTGATTTTCCCAAACACTATGTTTTGACATCATTTTAACAAGGTTTAGACCATTTTAAGCAAAATGCCTTAATGAAGCAAAAAAATTGGTTTGGGTACAACAAGGAGCAATTGGGAATGGTTGGATCACTTAGACAAATTGTATCTCAAATTGCATCTGAAGGCTCATTTCTCTTTTAGATTTACGCTGCAATAAAGTTTATGCAAGTAATCATCAAACGATAACCTATATCTCAGGATCCCCTTGGAGGTGAGGTGCTCTTTCCGAGGTGTAGACTAAAATGAAGATTATAGGAACTGTTGACAGGTGTTTTATGACCGCACCAACACAGAATAAAGTTTCCCAACGGATACTCTATCCTCTCTTGATCAAAGTATTTTGCATGCTAAGATTGCTAGAAAGATCATACGTTCAACTTCAAGGTTCCTTATGCAAGGGGATAGTCTCAGTTGGCTCGATCTGATTTGCTGGTTATTTCAAAGGGACTTACGTGAGTTGCTCATTCAGAAGAAAAGGATTCTCAAATTTTGGGAGATTTGTCAATGACGCTCAAGTTCTTAAACTAACCGGATAATGTTGAATGTAAAAGGATGCAAGGATAGAGATTCTACTTTCTACTCCTAAAGGTGGGACACGAGGATCAATTTCAGCAAGTTTCAAACTAGATTCTGCTTCGCCTCCTGTCGGACAGCTTCTACAAAACCGGTGCAATCTTCAAAGGATGGGAAGGCTATTCAAACTATGATACAACATGCACATACCATCACAATGATGCATATGGACATATAGATCACAATCGAAGTTAAGTGCAAAATACTCCAGTTGACCACACAGGGCGAACTCACCATCAGCGAGCCCACTAGTGGTATGGATGAATGAAACTTGCTCAAATTAAATAGCGCATTCCACAACTAACAACTACTTGCATGAAATAAAATCTACTTTACTCTGATCTACTTGAATTGGAAAGACGAAAAAGCCTCACTAGCTACTCACAACAAAAGATAGAACCACCAAGCAATGATAAATCTTAGTATTATGAGAGTTTTCCACAACAACTTCTTACAAAACATTCAAAGGGAAAGCTTTCTTTCCTTTTCAAACTAAGCTAACTTCTAAGCTAACTCTCTATCTATTCTAACTTCTATCTTCTATACTCTCTGATCTCTTAATCTAATTCTAATAGATTACAAATGAGGGGGGATGCCCCTTTTATAGTTTGTCCAGTCCAAAGGATGGCTCAGATTCAATTACAATGAAGGGCTCAGATTGAGCCACATATGCCCTAATTAGGGTTCTGCCCTAAAAACCGCCACAGAGAGGAGTGGGGCAATGAATGCACAGGAGATTCTCCACTCCTCTGCAGAAACCACCATGAGCAATTAATGCCCACTATACTTCGGAAGATTCTCGTCCAAAAACGTGTTCCCACTGTTCTGCCTGCCAATTCTGTTGCGCTAGGATGAGGGTAAAAGAGTCTCTAAGATTGTCTCCACAGATAATAAAAATTGATAGGATCCGGAGTTCGGTTGCTCAGTTGTTCGCGTTCAGCCCTCCTATTGTTTTAATTCTTGGATGCACTTCTTCCTCGTAACTTTCATATTTCTCTAACCCACTGCCTTGGGTGCATTTGCCTCTTTCACATCACGTTCTTAATGCCTTAGCCAAATCTTTACTGCCATTTCTCTTTGCTCTGGAAACTTTTCACCTAATTTCTTCATCTCTACCTTGTCCCAACACTTAGCCATTTCTTTCAACATCTTCTTCCTGCAAATGAGACATCATGGAGGAGTTTGAAATGTGCAACTTTTCTCCTTCCGAGGTCATAACGTTGTCCAGCTTCATCACCTCAAGTCCTCATGCTCTGGCTCTGGTGTTCATCCTACAAAACAAAAGAAGAGCGTTAGAACATTTATAATATAAGTTCACTTCACTTAACCAGTTTTCACGTTCTAACTTCCAAGGTCTACTTCAACTCTAGATCTGATAAAATTCATCACTTTTCTCTAGCAAACTTTGCTTTCTTCATAACTTTTAACATCTATGTGCTAGGGCGCATGCCATCTTGATGTTTTCATCCTCTTGCCTTAGCAATTTCATTCACCTGTCTTGTCCACCTTCTTTTAGGAGCTTGATGACTTAGATAAAATTCCACTCGTCTTGAGCTTGAGTGCATTTGGCCTCCTCTGCTTTCCTTTTCCATGCCTTAGAAAATTTATCCATCTGAGCCTTAGGAAATTTGTTAAATGGGTCCCAAGCTAAAATATTTGTCGAAACAACACGAGCAAGGTGTGGAAGAATTTTAGATCATCTCCCAGTGGGAAATGTCCAATACCCAAAAGAAATTTCCCCTCAAAAATCATCATTTTCATGTGTATCCGGACGAAGGGGTAAGTTAAATTTTTATTATTTTTGAAAAATAATAAAATTTGCTAAGGTTTATTCCATTTTTACTCTGGACGTATTCCACACCTGCAGTCTTCACTTTTCCTGCCCTAGCGTTTTTCTTGTTTTCCTGAAGAAATTCTCTTCCTGCCTATGGGCGCACATCACCTTGCACTCGGAAATTTTGTGTTGCCTCCTCCTTAGGCATATTTCTCATCTTCACCTTAGGAAATGCCTTAGAATTTTTTTAAAATTTAATCAACTTACCTTGGGCGCACTTCACAACACACGCCTTTACCTTCACTTCCTTAGGCATCCACGCCTTAGCATCTTATCATATTTCCTCCACAAACAAGGGCGCATTTCCACGCCTTAGCATCTTATCATATTTCCTCCACAAACAAGGGTGCATTTCCATGTATCAACTTCCACTCAAGGGTGCATATGAAGGTTTGGGGAGGAATTTCATGCCTTAGAAAATTCTTTAAACGTTATTCACTTTGCCAAGGGCGCATTTCACCTAGGGAGGAGGAACGTGTTCAACTTAGAAACTTTTCATGCTAGCCTCATCTTCTTTGTAGCCACCTTGGGCGCATTTCACTTGGGGAGGGGGAAATTTTATACTTAGAATATTTTCCTTCACTTCGCTTTCTCTTTGACTTGCAAGCTTGGGCGCATTTCCCATGTGGTGAAGGAATTTTCCTATGCCTTGGGCGCATTTCCTATGTGGTGGAGAAAATTTCATGCCTTGGGCGCATATGGAGGGATGAGGAGGATTTTAACACTTAGAACTTTTTTGTCAAGCATCCTCCACTCTTGGGCGCATTCCACCCTTTCTCCTGCCAGCTTCAACTTGGAAATTTTCAATGCCTCAGCTACCCCTTGCCACTCTATTTTTAGCAAATTTTGGAGAGGTGTGAATCTCCATGGCTTTTATCTGTTCTGAATCTGGAGCTGGCATGATATGCCTCTTGTGGCCTTGCTACCCTGTTTATACTTGTTGCCTAAGCTCATCTGCTATTTTTAGGAAACCCTAAATTGCTTGACTTCTTCAGCTCTGTTTGACTTGAAATTTTCACCACGTGGTCCTCATCCTTTGGTGAACCTATTCACACCTGTTCCTCGTACTGACCTGCTATTTATAGTCCTGTTTCAGAGGTGACTTACTGTAAATAGTAAGTGCTCAGATTGCACCCAAATTTTACCAGTAGATTGCCTAAAGGATCTGATCGTGATGGGATACCTTCGTTTTTCGAAATTCTAGCTTTTTACCCCTCTTTTTAGGCACCAAAGTAGGAAACCCTAATCTGACTTGCATGTGCCTCGAATGATCTCCATTTGACTTGATTTCTACTACATGTTGCTCTGCTTGCTGAACTGAAGTGTCGGGTGGCTGCCGGAGTGATCCTACTATTTATAGTAACTGTCTGAAAAAGTGATCAATCCATTGTCAAACGAGTTTGCATGTCACATTGCCCGAGGGATCTCAAAAAACCCAGATAAACCCTGGAAACTGGTCTGCGTGCGTGCACTGGCTAAAAATAGTAAGTTCTTGAAATATGATCTCTGCTTGAATGGCATATTGTTGCGAAGCTCTCAGAAAACCCATAAGGAATATCCAAATATGCACCGAGAAATCCTGCATCCAAACCCTAAAAATAGCCTCTGAAGCCTGAACTGCTGGAAGTCATCATCCCAACTTGCATGTTACATCACTACGAAGGTCTCGAAAAACCCAGAAAGATTCTCCAGACGCACATTTGAAAAGCATACATGCAAACCCTAAAAATGGCTCTTGAAGCCGGAACTGCTAAAAATAGTAAGTTGTCAGAATTTGTTCAAATTTTGCGTGCTAGCACCTTGAAGTGTCCTGGATGTGGTGGAGCAGTCAGAATTCCAAAATTCTAAGGAAAAGACCTCAGATTGAACACTTACTAAAATAGTAAGTCGTCAGAACATGATGAAATTTTTGTGGGATTCTGCTTGAAGCATCATGATTGTAGTACCTAGCTCAGACTTCAATTTGACCTCAAACAAGCCTGAAGAATAAAAACCCTAATTTCACAGACTTAGCCAAAATTTCAACTTAGGTCAAACGATGGGGACATCCCTGGAGGGACAGAAAGAATAGAGAGAGACACAAAACAAAAGCCAAAAGATCAAAATGGAGCAAAAGTTAGGGGGGTCCCCATCTAGAATGGGGTGATGTGTGAAAACGTCACAACAGGAACAAAACAAATATGAAAGATCTCGAGAATTTTGGATCAAAGGCTCATTGCTCTCCTGATTTATTAACTTAAACTCGATCAAAGATTACACTTTTTGGGACAGCAAATTGTGTGAGAGGACAATCATCCAACATACGATCAACCAAAAATAGACTTGACATATATTGAACACAAGTACAAGAACAACAAGAACACAAGCAAACAACTCAACGTTTTTCTATAACAAGTATGATTCAAGAACATATACTAAGTGAACAAAATTGCAGGCAATCCGGCTCAACGTTTTGCTACCGTGAAGTAAAGTTAAAAAATAATGAGCAAAGGTTGCTCTTATTTATAGAAACTCAAAGGAGTAGGGAACCCTAAAGTCTCCTTGAGTTAACATCTAGTTCTTGCCAATCAACAAAATTTATTCCTATGTCTAATCAAATGTAACCTAACAGTTAACTGGAAAGACTACTTCAGTTAACTGATTCTAAACTAAACTAAACTCCAACTGTACAAAGGTGTCTCCAAAAATAGACATGCATAAAAGGTGGGATAGCGAGTTAACTTGGAAAAGGCATCAAATTAACTGCTTTTCTTAAATGCTAATTTTGGAGAAGGTAGGACATCCCAACTGCCAATTCACACTTCATCAATTTGAGTAATTAACTCCTCCAACCAGCTGTTAATTGTCTCTGTGTCCGAAGATCGTCACATGACTCAACTGCCAGTTCACTATTTGTCAGCAACTTGAGCAATCCTGGAAATATCTACACATTTAAATTGGCCGTTCATTGACTGGTAACTTTGGCAGCTTTGTAACTGGAGTGATGACCTTTGTTTCTTTTGCAACTTTACGCTTCTGACACTTTTCTTGATTTTTCTCAATGCAAGAGTGTTGCGTGATAAAACCACAAAGTTTGATTGCGAATGATCTAGCTGTGAGAAATACTTATGAGCTCACTACACACCCAAAGTTCCAACGGTATTCAACCCTCTAAACTAGCCTTGAAAGGATATCAGATATACGAGGTATGAAACCGCATGGACTTTGAGTGTCTACGCCTGTCAAATTGTCCAAATCAACCACAGGTTGTGCTCGGTGTAAATCGGTGTCAGGCATCTTCAGGAAACCATGAATCAAGACCGATTTGGTCTTGAATTCAACCTAAGAGAATTGCATTATGAAAATCTGAAAGATTGACTAGGCACACACCTATACTTGAACAACTTTTCATGGCGGCTAAAAATAGCTTCTTCGAGGGGCAATTTTTATGAAAATTTATGAGAAGTGGGTTTTGTTGAGAATATATTTCTGAACAAAGCCACAACGCCAGATTTTCAAAAAAGTGACTTTTTCTTTGACATGCAACAACCCTTCGGGATAGAAGCTCCAAAAGCTATTTTTTCCCAAAAAATTATGGCACATGGGTATTGTAGGCGCCTGTGATTTGATCAAACGTACTTCGTCAGTTTCTAAAAAAAGTGAATTTTTGCAAAAACCCTAAAAATTTGAAGCAACGAGGCAACTTTTTCGGAAAATTCTGGCACGTGGGTTTTATGGCCAATCTCGTGCTGATCATACCTAGAAGGTCAGATCTATGAAAAATGTTGTTTACTTCGACATGCAAGAAGATCTATGACAAGAATAGAAGAAATGTGTGGGAAGAAGCTAGAAGTTATAAGCTACTACCTTGGAAAATGATCCTTGGTGATGAAATCTTGTGAAAGATGTCCTATGCAACCTAAGACATGAAAAATGAAGAACGTTGAGAATGGCTTCCGTTGGATCTTCAAATGGCGTTGGAGAGAAAATATCTGTGTTAGAGCTCTTCAACCTGCAAGAAATAATGAAGAATGGAAGCCTAGGCTTCAATAAATATCAATTTGAGTTGGAAGCATCAATTTTTGCATCCAAACCCTAATTGGAGAGTCAATTTGTGTGATTGGGAGTTAATTGCAAGAGTTTCCACCCAATTTGGGATGCCTAGGCTTGAGAAAGTCTTCAAAAATCTTAACTAGGAGTTGACTTTGGACACCACCTTGCCAATGTTGAAGATTTTCAACTTTTGCTTGATAGACAGCCTCTGTTCGATCTTGAATTCTGGTTGCCTGATTGATCATGAAGCCTTGCTAATAGATTTACTGTAGAGTTGAATCAACTTTGAAGAGACGTTGGAGGCTGCGAACCTTGAAAACTGAATCTGGAGGCTTGAATTCTTGGGCGCCTTTTCCCAAAAGAGTGCTTTTTTTGCCAAACTGTCAATTTCTTGAATGCTTTTCAATTTATCAAGGTTACCCCAAGTTTTCGGGATGGGGACGGCGTGACGAGTCCCCAAGTTTCCGATTTTTGAGGCCAAAATTAGGGATGGCAGGGGATGGCTATATAAAAATATAGGGAAATTTTAAATATTCATATGATAACATGGATAAGGCATGCATAATACACATTATAGAACACTAACATATAACATTTGTGTCTAACATTATGCCAATACTCAATACGCATTCAAAATTAACATACACGAATCATGAAACAACCTCCAAGTTATAATTTATAAACTTATATCAAAATGCCCAAAGGCTACATTGCTGCCATATAGTTTTCAAGTTTGCTATGAAAATCAAAATACAATGTCAGTAATGAATACAGAATAAACAAAGTCAAAGAGCACTGCTGCCCCTAATCATCCCTCATAACCGCATCAAAATCAGAGTCATCCTCTGAGTCACTGCCACTGCGATGCTCCTCCTCAACCAACGGAACCCCAACCAAAGCCTCAGTTGTCTCCTCCTCATCTACTTGGGCCACGTCCTCGGGATCAATATCCCACCGTAGAGCTGGAGTCTGTCGATACTCTAGAGTCTGCCGATCCTTAAGCCGAAGAGCACTATGAACAGCCACTAGCTTCTCCGCTCGTGTAGAGGTAAGTCTATAACTCTTGAGGGAGTGGATAAAGCTATACGTGGACCAATTCCTCTCTACAGCAGAGGAACTAGCAACCTGTGCAAGAAGGCGAGTAGCAAGTGTCTTCAACTGCGGTGTATCCCTCCCATGATAGGTCCACCATTAAATAGGGTTTGATTGAGCTAATATAGCTCTATCCAACCTCGCCTGTGGTTTACTCAAGTTTGGGCCCGTAAGATTTGCAAAGTCTAGGAATTGTGACCGAACTAGTGAAGCCTGCTCTGCTGGATAAATCTTTTCAATGGCCCGTGTGAACCCATCTAAAACCTCACTATCATCACATGGAGGCACCCTACTAGGCCTTGGTGCATACCATTTTGGATTTAGAGCAAAGGCAGCCATGTGAAGCAGGGTGTTCATTGTATTCCACCTTCGAGTCACAATGGGCCCAATGTGTTGCTCATATAAATCCAAAGTGGGGTCCTTTGCCGAAATAACTTGCTTGATCTTCCCAAGTATACTATCAAATGTCTCATAAATCTCTCAAAGACTAGGAGAGTCTGTATCAGCATATCTGATGACATCTACAATAGGGGAGATGAAGGAGCAAATATATCTGCAAAATGCAAACAAAAAGTTCAAAATAATTAGTTGACAAGTTAATTGACATGTTAGAAACTTCAAAAGTTGGAACATTGGACAATAAAATTAAAATATTAAAATCAGAAATTTAATATGAAAATTAGCCATCTAATGGCTTACCTCACATTGGCCCACCAATCGTCATCGAGGATCTTTTGTTTGACATTCTTTCCTTCAATAGAACTTGCATTAGGCCATCTAGCCCACTCTGCATTGACCATCATTGCTTGTAGAGGCTCATACACCTCTACCATCATCTCTAACAAGATGAAGTATGTGGCATAGCTACATTCAATGTTCATTCATTGATTCAGTGATTCATTAAAAACAGGGAAACCCGGGGACGCGCCCCCCCCAAAAAATGCCCCGTACCCGTTCTCGGGACGTCCCGAGTACTGGGGGACGGCAGGGGACCGTCCCTCTTTTTGCAGAAATCTCAGGAAACGTCCCGGGGACGGGGGGACGGGGTTGACCAAAAGAGGGATGGCTGACCAGTCCCGGGGACGGCAGGGGACGGCCAGGGGACGCCTGAGCCGTCCCCCAGCAGTCCCCCATGTCAAAACATGTTTTAAAAATAAAATTTATATATATATAATAGTTTTCAGTTGTTTGGTTTTTGAGTTGTTCGTTTAAATTATTTTCATATATCTTTCACAATATTTGGAACACTCACAAGATAAATATTTGATGCTCTATTAGAGATATATAAAAATAACAAAAAGTTATTCCAAAAGTGTGTAAACTTGAATTTATTTGCTTGCTGTTCACTAACAGGTTTTAGAGACAAAGACTTAGGATTTTGACCTTTTTAAATAGTTCTTCACAATTGGAAATAGGCTGAATATTAAGGCAATTTGATGCCCAAAACTCCTTGAGTGCAACAATTTGTGAGCTGGAAATAACCTTATGTAATTTGATATAAGTTTATAAAGTATAACTTGGAGGTTGTATTATGATTCATGTATGTTAATTCTGAATTTTCAATGTGTATTGAGTACTGACAAAGAATATTGAACACAAAGGCTATATATAACATATATTATGTATGCTTTATCCATGTTTTCATATGAATATTTTAAATTTTCCCTATATTTTATATAGCCGTCCCCTGCCGTCCCTAATTTTGGCCTCAAAAATCGGAAACTTGGGGACTCGTCCCGCCGTCCCCTACCGTCCCCGTCCCGGAAACTTGGGGTAACCTTGATTAAAAATAAAAAATTTAAAACAAAATCAGATTATGAATACAAATTGAAAGTGAAAAAAAATGAAGTGAGTGGCATACCTTGTCTCAACAGGTTTGAGAAATTCCTTCTTTGAAAATGTTCTGAAGAGAGCAAGTGAGGTGTGGTGATTGCAAATAAACATTTGAATATCTCTAGCTTCTGCCACTGTTTTCTTCACCCAATCCAACTTCGCTATGTCTTTCAATGCATTGTTCAATGCATGAACACAACATGGGGTCCAAAATATGTGCTTGTACTTACCCTCCACCATCAACCCAGCCGATTTGCACACACGTGCAGAATCGGTGATCACTTGCACCACATTTGCAGCCCCAAACTCCTCTATAGCATCTCTCAAAATGGAAAACCGAAATTTTGTATCCTTACGTTTCCCCGAACAATCTACGACTCTAAGAAAATAACAACCAGCAAGGCATGTGACATGACATTGATGAGTGGCCGACGTCTACAATCAGTCCACCCATCCATCACTATAGAGCACCCCATCCTCATCCACGTTTGCCTCATCTCCTCCATTAACACATTAACTTTGGAGTACTCTTTGTCTAGGAGGGTGGTGCGTAGCTTATGATCTCCAGGGGGTATGAATGAAGGACCAACTATGGCTATTTCTCTCACCATTTGTTTAAAATAAGAGGAATGGGCCACATGAAATGCAATGGAATGTGCAAAAAAGAATTTGGCAATGGCGGATTCAATACTCTCTCGTGCTGGGTTATTAAACAGGGACTCAACTGAGGTTGCCTTTTCACTAACACTGCCACTCACCTTCCTCTTTGCTCTTAAGAGAACTCCACTACTACCAACCGTGGAAGGACTAGGAGTAGGCATGGATGATTGTGCACTTGGGAAAGAAGGAGACCCACCTTGAACCCCACCATCACACTCTATTTGAATTTTTTGGCA
The DNA here is from genome assembly GCA_007115665.2 of Sequoiadendron giganteum. Taxonomy (NCBI): domain Eukaryota; kingdom Viridiplantae; phylum Streptophyta; class Pinopsida; order Cupressales; family Cupressaceae; genus Sequoiadendron; species Sequoiadendron giganteum. The sequence continues at coordinate 404,446,030 of CM021103.1, forward strand.
TTCTAAAAATAGGTCATCTGTCAATGAAGGACACACTCTAACTCCATGGCCCACCTCACCCAAAAAATGAGACCTAACTCTTGTGTCGCTGCCCCTAAAGTCTTTTTCACAAATATGGCAAAACCAAACCCTACTCCCCCCTAAATTTTTTTGTCTTTCACCCACGGGTGTAACATATCGAAGGAATGGTTTTTTTGGGTTTAATGGGTGTCTTGCATAGTCTTCCATAGTTTTGGTATTCGTTGATGAAGGATGGCATTGGATTGGGGTTCTTTCACTTCTTTGCTCTCTAGTTCTACTACCACCCCCACCACTTTGCCTTCTAATTTGCATTTCAACTTCACTATCACTTCCTTTCTCACTGCTGCTCATTTTTTTTGTTTTTAGAATGCAAGTTTAAACTGAAAATGCAAAAAAATAAAAAAAATCGGACAATGTATGCTTCACATTAGGCAAAAAAATGAAAAAAAAAAATAGGGAAAGAAAATGCATACCTCTTTAGTGGATTTGCACTCCCTTCAACACTATTTCAACCTCCTCTCCTCCTTCAAGCTGCTGCTCCTTCTCCTTCAATGGCTGCAACTTATTTTCCTCTCAAACCCTTGGCTGCTCAAACAAACAAAATGCACATAATGAGGTTAGAGAGGCCCTTTTTGTTTCATAAGAGAGTCAAAATCCATGGGGCCCACACATGCCACGTAGGCTGGGCCGAATTTTTTAAAATTTATGATTCTTTTTATAAGTTTGAAATGACTAAAGCACGGGGGACGGCCGGCCGTCCCATGGACGGTCGAGAGATGGCTCAGCCATCCCCGAGGATGGTCAGCCGTCCCTCTTCCAGTCAACGCCGTCCCCTCGTCCCCGGTACGTTTCCTGGGTTTTTTGGAAAAAGAGGGACGGTCCCCTGCTGTCCCTCGGTACCTGGGACGTCCCGGGAACGGGTACGGGGCATTTTTGGGGGGGGGGACGCGTCCCCGGGGTTCCTTGTAATTTCTCCTTTCTTGACCTTTTGTGCTTCAATCAACCATTGTCGGTGATTGACGACTCTTGTGAACGTGCTAAGATATTGAATGGAAAACCAGTTCAATTCCAGAAAGGATGACTGGTATTGCGCATTCAGAAAGTTGATTATGAGGACTCAAATGTTTGGGCGTCCCTGGCTTGCAGGGGCGCTTTTGACCTTTTCAGCTATAATTTTCAGTTTGCAACCTTTCACAAACAACTCTAGTTTGATCTTCATCATCAGATGTTTGATTGTTCTGTTGAATCTATTGACAGTTTCATCACAGAGATTGATCAAAACGGAGGACTTCCTGGAAGTCACAAAGCCTGGAGACTGCATCTGGCCGCCCAAAAGGTTGGGCGCCTTTTCCTAGGAAGGAGCATTTTCTTCAACACTTAGTCAAATTTTCACGTTCTTCAACTTGCCTTCACTTTGAGCATTTCATGCATGATCTTCTTTTGTGAGCGCTTGACAAGTCCCGTGGACTGGCAAGTGGATTCACCGTTAAGTTGGAAGGACGCTGAGAAGATGCCTTGGAGAAGACAGCTTCAAAAATCCCATTTGGCTGCCCAAAATGATGGGCGCCCCTAGCCAGCAAGGTCTCCTTTGCCTTGATGAAATCCAATTTACCCTTTGTTTTATGTGCTCGCTTGATCGTCAACTGCTGCCGTTTGATGTGTCTCATGAACTGGCTCTAGGATCCATCACGAAGCTGGGCTGAATCTGAGGAGATCGTCTGGAGATTGTCAATCCAAAGACTGACATCTGATTGCTTTCTTTTCTAGGCGCCCCTAGGCTACAGGGGTGCTTTTCCCCTTGTTTGGCTGCCATCTCTAATGACTTTCGCTTATAGCGTCTTCTGCCTTCGCCTTTGTTTGACAGTGTTTGATGAATTTGGTGAACTCGCTTGACGATTCGTCGGAAAGCCAACAAAATTTTGAAGAGGACGATCGGTTTTGCAATTGTTAACAACTACAATTGGCCCCTTGAATTCATGGGCGCCCCTGGCCAGTAGGGGCGCTTTTGGCTGTAGCTCACCAATTTTTGTGAAGGTTTTCACCTCTCGTGCTTTGCGTTCACCATCTCGCCAACTACGTTGATCACCGCTGTCGACGACGCGATCGTGTTCACCGTTGCGATTGCATTTACCATTCTACGTGCACAGACAATTGAAAGTTTGGCCAAGGTATTGACTGCATAGCATCTCTCTTATAGCAAGGTGTGCATCTTCCAAACTTAGAATATTTTTTGGCATTTCAACTTTTGAAATTCTCCTTCGTCGTGAAGCATCTTTTTTAGCATATTTCGCCATAGAATCTTCATTGAAGTGTTTGAAGCTTGGATCTCGATACCTAGTACCGGCCATCCTACCATTGATGACCTTGTAGGTCCTATCTTTTCTCCTGAAAAAAATGAAATAGACCCACCAGAGTAAAACAGACTTTTTGGTGATTTTGACTTGACCAGTGTGATCATGAAGTGAAATTGACCTATCAAAATCATTTTGAGTCATTTTTGGAAAGGTCCTATTTTTTAGGGTTTTCCTAAAAACAAGGTTTGAAACCCTAATTTTCAAAATTTTCTAGTATCCTCCTTGACATAAACCCACAAAAAGCCCATGCTTGGTTTGACCTAGAATTGACTTTTGACAACAATTTTACAAGATTTAGACCATTTTTACCAAAATGCCTTATTGAAGCAAAAAAAACATATTTGGTAGAACAATTCCCATGCATGAATCGTTGTAATCTGTAAATGAATTATCAGTCATAGAAAATCTCTGTCTAAGTTGTGTTTCCAGATTTCCAAATATTCAAATCTCTTTTTTATGGTATCTATCAGTCATGAGTTGCTTATATGGTATTGTAAACTTTGAGTGCTGAATATAATTACCTGGGAATGCATTTCTATCTATTCTACAAATTGTTTCAGACATAGTCGTGTTATTGTTTGACAAAATGTTTACATATATCAAACTGTGAAATCGTCTAAAATATCGTGCCAAAACCAAATCGGTATTTTACAACCTTCTATCCCATGTTTTCAAGAAGAGTACTTAGGCTTGCTGCTTTCCTACGTGTAATCAAGGATAACATATTCTTTTCATGGAAATGGAAATAAATCTTGTCAAAAGGGAAATAATAGAAAGAAAAAATGAATACCATAGCTACATTTTTTTTTTGTCATTGATAGGCTATAAAAGCCATGAAAGTCATTAAAGTTTTTAAAGATTGATTGTCATGGGCTAGTCCATGATAGTCATTAAAATTCTTAAGATTGGCAACCAAGAGTTTAAAATAAAAAATCATAAGTTTCAACTTGCACTAAGTCAATGAATGGAGAAATGAAGCAATGATGATATAGAGATTTTATCTTAAGTTATGATCATTTGAAGTTCACATACCCGAAAGCTTGTGTAGACTTGCAAAGATTGAAAACTTGAATGGAATCTTGAAAGTCTGAAATCGCGCACAATGTAGAACTGCAAAATCTCAAACATATCCCTAAAATCCAATTGTAACAATGAAAGTCATTCCCTAGTTGTCACTTTAGTTGTTTGTCAAAGGGTTCATTCGCAAAAGGAGTAGAAAAAATGAATTTCACATCACATTTTGGCACTTTATCCTTGGTTGAGTTTTCTAGATCACAATTTTGGCAAGTTTGTGTGATTTTTGGTGAGTTTTACTCAACAACCCACAACGATTTTTAGAGAAAACTTAGCACCAAAATTTACTAGTGATTACTTGTTTCCTTTTTTTCCCAAGGGAATACTCATAGGCTTTTTAAACTATGGGGATAACAATACTAGATGGCAACATTGGATAACAATGATATGTGCAAATGATCGAACTAAAGATTCAAACAAATTGTGAGTGAGAAGTGATCACAACGCAAAACATATACATAGGCACCAAAAACAAACGATTTGAAGTATGGACAACTCTAAAGTACACAATCCTCACATACCATGACAAATAAAAAATATAGAATCGAATGTCTTCATCAATTGATATTCATACGATATTTAAGGTCTCCATGCACAGTTCTAACTCATATATGATCTAAGAATAGACATGTGGTGGATATCCATGAGCAAGGCAAGGAACTCGTACATGTAGGCAAAAGAAGGGCTATTGCAATTTTTTTGGGGCAATGGTCAGGGGATCAATAATCCTCCTAATCCAAATTTTCTTTAAATTTCACTTGGATATTGTTTTGTTTGTCACGTTTTGCTATAGACAATGATGACCAAAATTAAGGCCTACATCTAAGTACACTAATCTTGCTAAATATTTCCTTAAAGGTATTTTGTTGGATTTTTAAATTTGAATTAAATGTAAGATAAAATCTTACAAGGTGTTTGCATTACCATTCATAGTTCTTGAAAAAGACATGATAACATTTGTTCCTCTTTTTCTAATTTGCAAGAGATTTTATAAGACATAATGATAGATCCAACATTTTATGTTATTGCTTACAATTTATGAAAGAATAGAATGTGACTAAATTAACCTTATAATTTGAATAAATGATAGTTTTATGGACTTGTTTTTAGGTTGACAGGAAGGGCCATTGTAGAGTTTACAGTGGAGAAGGCTGACAATTCAATGTTTTCAATGACAACTAATGGTGGAAATGGAAAAACAGCTACCATCCAGGTCAGCATAGTTGCTATTTTTGAACCAAACTCTATATAGAACTTATTGATTTTTTCCATAAAGAATGATTAAAGCACGAAATCATTGATCTGATTGGTTTCATACATCTAAAAAATTTATAAAAAAAAGAAATGTGCTTTGACAACATGTTTCAAAAAACATTGAACTATACTATAGTCCTTGTAGTTTTATCAGATTTATCCATAGTAAGAATTTGAATGCATCTCTTGAGATGTACTTGAAAAGAAGTAATTTACTGTGGAAATTAAAAAGTAATCATTGATTTTTTGTATAGAAGACATTCCTTTCTCATACATGTTGCTTGTATGGGTATGTAGTTGTACACAAAGATGGGAGGGGTGGAAGGCTGGGGAGGGGGGCGGTGTAAAAAGTTGTCAAACCTTCATATTTTACCAAAATGCACTTGCCCTCTAGAAAACATAACACACATGAATTATAATATGCTTGCATTAAGCCTTGAACACATTTTTGGTAATGTAAGTGCATTATAACACGTATGTGTTCTAGTTTGAACCAATGAAGTTGTGCCCTTAGGCTTGGAACAAGTTTGAATTTACCAATCCTTAGAGTTGGACATGCAATTTTTGTGCTCAAATTGGTATTTTAAAAAAGACATACAAATAACGAGAATGTTGTCCATCGGGTTCGTGTATTTTAAGACAAGATTATGAAAAACACCACTACAACATCAAGCTTTGTCGTAACTTTCCAACCATATTTTTAAAATCTGAATATATCAAGGTTTTAATCTTTAATTACTTTTAGTGTATTTATTTTTTACAAAAGAAGGAAAGGGGGATAAATAATATATTAATTAAATAAATTATTAGAATTTATTTAATTAATATTATAAGATGATAGAGAAGGTTAATTAAATAACTAGTCTTGATTAAACTGATGTTGGATGGGGCAAAATTGAGTGTGGTAAGGTGTGGATGATTTTAGGTGTCGAAGGGACATGAAATTTGATCATTTATCTTTAGATCTCTTATTATGTGATAGATGTGAGCTCTAAGTGATAATTAGTAATAATCTTAACCGCTAGTCTAACTAATAGTTGTATGGTTTTACATTTATAATTAGTGGATAACTTTTTTCTAACATTCCTAAAGTAGAAGTAGCAATTATTTGCTTCAATTTATTTTCATACAATGTTTTTTAACATTATAAATGATTTCCATTCTGCATTAAGTTTCATAATAATAATTTTCAAGCTTGCATATTGTTAAAATCGTTCGATGAATTTCAAGTTTTAATGTCCAATTTTCTTCTATCAAGTACAATTTGATAATTATTGTAAGCTTTGTATTACAATCATTTTCAAATAAATCCTTGTTACTTTGTGTGCAATCCTTCCATGCTTAATGTCTATGTGTTTCCAATTCAATCTTGTTTCACTTATAGATCTCAATCTTGGTTTTAATTTAAAATTGGATGCGAGGGGGTAGCGGGGAAAAAAGTCGTCAAACCTTCATATTTTACCTAAATGTACTTGCCCTCTAGAAAACATAACACACAAGAATTATAATATGCTTGCATTAAGGCTTGAACACATTTTTGGTAATGTAAGTGCATTATAACACACGTGTATTCTAGTTTGAACAAATGAAATTGTGCCCTTAGGCTTGGAACGAGTTTGAATTTACCAATCCAAAGAGTTAGACATGCAATTTTTGCACTCAAATTGGTATTTTACAAAATACATACAAATAACGAGCATGTTGTCCATCAGGTTCATTTATTTTAGGACAAGATTATGAAAAACACCACTACAATATCAAGCTTTGTCTTAACTTTCTAACCATATTTTAAAAATGTGAATATATCAAGGTTTTAATCTTTAATTACTTTTAGTGTATTTATTTTTTACAAAAGAAGGAAAGGGGAATAAATAATATATTAATTAAATAAATTATTAGCATTTATTTAATTAATATTATAAGATGATAGAGAAGGTTAATTAAATAATTGGTCTTAATTAAATTGATGTTGGATGGGGTAAAATTGGGTGTGGGAAGGTGTGGATGATTTTAGGTGTCGAGAGGACATGACATTTGATCATTTATCTTTAGATCTCTTATTATGTGATAGATGTGAGCTCTAAGTGATAATTAGTAATAAGCTTAACTGCTAGTATAACTAATAGTTGCATGGTTTTAGATTTAGAATTAGTGGATAATTTATTTTTTAACATTCCTAGAGTAGAAGTAGCAATTATTTGCTTCAATTTATTTTCATAGAATGTTTTGAAACATTATAAATAATCTCCATTTTGCACTAAGTTTCATAATGATAATTTTCAAGCTTGCATATTGTTAAAATTGTTTGATGAATTCCGAGCTTTAATGTCCAATTTTCTTCTATTAAGTACAATTTGATCATTATTGTAACCTTTGTATTATGATCATTTTCAAATAATGCTTCGTTACTTTGTGTTCAATCCTTCCATGCTTAATGTCTATGTGTTTCCAATTCAATCTTGTTTCCTTTATAGATCTCAATCTTGGTTTTAATTTAAAATTGGAAGCATTGTTTAATTAAATGAAATAATTTTCTATAGTAGATAGTTTTTAATTCAAAATCCCCCTTTTCTAGCATCACCTTATGCCTTAGATTGAGAAACAAAAGAATAGGTTTTAATTTCAGTTCGTTTGTATTGCCAAAATCTTTAGATTCTAGTTCAAATAGAGCTTCCTCGTTGATTTGAAGAATAGTTTATTGCACAATGTTTCATTTTCTGTCACACAAAAATGAGTGAATTAAAATTCCGACACCATATACTATTATTATTATTATTATTATTAGGTAACAGACATGAAATCAAGAAAAACATTTTTTCCTCCATATGTGAATTATGTTTATAAGATATTTGTGCTCTAGAAGATTAAATATATTTCAAGATGCTAATTTTAATGTTTATGTGTTGTTCAATAACAACCTTCTTTAAACGTCAATTCTTATCTAAACTGTCAAATGAGTGCTAGGCCAGGTTTTTTAGAGGAAATTCACAAACCGAATTTATTTATATTTGAGTGTGCTCAACTTAAGAACTGGATATCTGTGATATATTATAATTCATATTCTAATTTCTAAGACTTTGCAAATAGTATTTTTTAACTATGTTTAATTAAGTTTGAAATTTTTGAAGTCATTTAAATTTTAGATATTAGAAATTAAGAATTATTGTCTTGATGTAATTCTACTTCTGTACAGGTTGTTCTTGATGGATATTCGGCTCCTCTCACAGCAGGGAACTTTGCAAAACTGGTAAGCTTGAATACATTTTACATTTTAATAGTTTTATTTGCACTGTTGATGTGTAATGATTAAATTCTTCTTTCTTTAACTGTTGTTCCTCACAAGTAAACAACATCTATTGATTTCCATGCAGTTTAAGTGAGGAAGGAGTAGATATTTATATCAAAGTGGGAGACACATCCCATGACCGGATGTGTCTCCTCAAAGAGCTCAAAGAGGAGACATGTCAGCTCAAGGGGCATGTTTCACCATTTAATTCATACTTGTTTCAAATGCAAGATCAAAGTCCTTTATCTGACCGATGCTATTTATTATCAACACTCCCTCTTAGCGAGGAGGATAAACTTCAAACAAGTATAAAGTGATGTCACCTAACTCGTGATATCAGAAGATATGGTATGCTTCTCAAGGTGTCAAGTCACATGACATTCTTCATAACACATCTTTATTATGTAATACTCCCTCTTAGCTAGGGAAGATAACTTCCATCAAGTAAACGTGATATCACCTAACTCGTGATATCAGAAGATATGGTATGCTTCTGAAAGTGTCAAGTCACATGACATTCTCCATAACACATCTTCTTTATTCAATACTCCCTCTTTAACTAGGGAAGATAACCTCCATCTAAAGTGATATCACCTAACTCGTGATGTCAGAAGATATGGTATGCTTTTGAAAGTGTCAAGTCACATGACATTCTCCATAACACATCTTCATTATTCAATACTCCCTCTTTAACTAGGGAGGATAACATCCATCAAAAGTGATATCACCTAACTCGTGATATCAAAAGATATGGTATGCTTCTGAAAGTGTCAAGTCACATGACATTCTCCATAACACATCTTCATTATGGTATGTGCACTGACATCAAGTCACATGATGTCTACCATAATTCATGGCATATCCACGGATATAATTATCCACCATGATTATCTCTTAAGGATCACAATGATCTTCAGATGACATCAAGTCCCATGATATCCATCAAAGTGTCCAAGAGATACTATCATGACATGTCCACAGATATCAAGTCACATGATATCTATCATGATAGTTCAACATTGTAGAGTCGTCACTTTACAATGTTACATACACGTGTTCATTATTAGAAAGATCGTCACCTTTCAATAATGTGCACAGGGGGAGTAGGCCCATAAGGTCATGGAGTCACACACATGACAAAAGAGTTTACACATTAAACATCTTTATATATTAGTACAACCTATAAACAATTTTGAATTTCAAACATAATATCAAATTACATACCAAGTTTTCTTCCCAAAGAGTTCAACCTTAACTCTGGAGAGAAGTTGTTGAGTATGTCCGTTGTTTAAACATTTGAACTAATATACTCCAACTGGATCACTTTCTTTTGCACCATATCTCTTACATAAAGATAGGGGATCTCAATGTGCTTAGATCAAGGAGTCCCACAAACAATTTACGAAGCCAAATTGCTTCTCTTGCCCCCATAGAGGCTGCACTGTAATCAACTTATGTTGAGCTTTGTGCTACAAAAGACTGTTTTCTGCAAATCCAAGAGATCATAGCCCAATCTGAATCAAAGTATCCAGGTTGATCTAGTTGATCATTTCTATAAAGAAGATTGTATCCAATAGTGCCTTTGAAGATATCTCAATATATGTTTTACAGCCATAAGGTGAATTTCCTTTGGCTCACACCTAAACTGGCTTAGAGCATTCACTAGGAGCTTCCATTTGCAACAGGAGTGCTCTATCAACTTAGCTACTGGACCCTGTGGCTAGCCCATCGTCAGTCCGGGTGTGGCTTATTTCCAACACCCCCCTTTAAGCCACATTGCGGGTGCTAGGGGTTCTTCTGAAGTTAGATCCTGGGACCTGTCGTCATGGAGTCTCTCAACATGACGTCTCATCTCAGTCTCAAAGATGAACAAGGGCTTTCACCTCATATCTCTCTATCTTAGAGAATCATGCATTACAACAAGTGAAGATGTGACTCCCTCTGAAGCTCTAATTACTTGCATCAGCCTCCTGACCTCATCCTAGAACACTCTATATGGAACAGGTTTGTGGAGCTACCAATGTTGAATCCAGGTTGGCTGACTTGAGCAATTCTTATCTCAACTGCTGAAGAGGATCTTAGCATCAGGCCTTGCATCTTCTTCTCCGTGAGTCACATAACTCCCTCTTGATCCATGCCTTAGGGATCGCCAAGAAGACTTTTGGAAGTGAACTCCCTCTAGCCACCAACTCAGTCCCATGGCTGCAAGTTGTGACTTCATGTTTGATCATTTCTTTGGTCGGCATGACTTCTTTACAAGATGCCTCAAACTTTTCATCACTAAGCAATCTCTCATCACCTTCTTGTTCCTAGATCTGTCTTGGAAGCATTTTAAAGAGAGATTACTAACAGTTTATAACTATCCAAAGAAATATCAAGGCTAGAATCATACAAGGTTTACTATCTCAGGTTATAGCATGAATGCATAAGAATTTATGAACAGTATTAAAACATGAATAAATAAATCAATTTATAAGAGAAATATATCAAAATATCAGAATGAAGGGATAAGGAAGCTTATCTTTATTAAATTCTGATATAACTCTTTCTTCCATCTTTTACTCCTCTCGAGAGTGCTAAACTTAGCACAACAAAAGACAATCTGAACAGCTACAGATTTCTTGAATGCATTATGCAGTTTAGCATGAAAAACTACCCTCTCCAAGAGTCAAGGCTCTATCACAGTTCATGCATTAGAGAATGATATCGATGTGACCAACTTATCACCATCGAAATTGCAGTTCTCCTTTTATTTCAGAGTCACACTCAGAAATCTTCACAACTAGCATGAAAAATGACTTGCAAATAATAATTTGAATTTTCAAGGGATCTTATGTCAGTGAACACATTTCAAGAGAAAACACGATCTCTCTTTACTAATCACACATGATCCAAATAAATGATATAACAAAAAAAAAAATTCAGCCTAGAAAGGTGATTTCAAACAAAACAAAGAATACTTATCCTGTTTAAATATTCTGATGGATGCAATTACTGGACACAGTATTATACGTTGCTCTTGCGCTCAGATCACTCCACAACCTTCACGGCTTGAACACAGGCCCTTGGCAAGGTTAGATTTGAACATGGTCTTTGACCGTTCAAATTTACAATGCAATCCATTTTCAGCTGCAATCCACCAGATTATGAAACAGATGCAGGACGCTTACTAGCAACACCCAGAGATTTAGAGATGGATAAGATTATCACTCATAAACTTTATCAGATCTGCACAACTCACCAGACTGAGATTCATAGAAGGAATATAAACAACAAAAAACAAATACTTATCTCGAAATTCGTCCAACAGTGATGAACTGTACTTTTGTTTGAGAGCCCATTCAAGATTCACAAAAATGCCTGATGTCGACAAATTGTAATGCACGCCTTCAATCTTTTCGGGGTCCAGTCATTACCATGACTTAGCAACAATTGCTTCCACACGACCACCTTAGGAATTCCTGTTAGTGTACAACGACTCTCAAACTGGTATGCGGATCCTGAGGATGTTGCTCCATTGCAACTTGGCACCCAGTCAAGCTCACATGGCTCCACCAGATCTGGATGTTCTATTCACACCTCCACCAATGCCAGTGCTGGATAGAGACACTTTTGATGGCTTGTAGTGAATGTCCAGGTGAGTAATCGTGAATGACATAGTTCACCTTAGTCTTCCCGTGATGTAATTGTGACTCCTGACTGGTGCACAGGTTTAGATAATGGTCTTCGATGCAACCTAGCACCCAGTTGACACACGATCTCGCCAGGAATGATAGTTGAGTGGTCTCAAGCACCAAAGGAGTTCGACGATGATAGTTGCGCTTTTACAGTGGTGAAGTGAATATCGCTCAGGTAGACTTGAAGCCTTGGCAGTCAGATTAAATGTATTTGCTAGTCGCACGAAATTTGAATTGGGTGCGATGTATGAATAGGTGTGGCCAGAGCCTATGGGCTCGGCCACAACGATGAAGCACTTTTGCACCCAACCACTGATTTGAATCCATAGAACTTTGAACAATGGCTTTAGAAGGACGCCAGCCAAAGCCCCTACACGACGAATCTAGTCTCCATCCCAGGTGCCGATTCCCAGTCAGGCCCTTATTCTAGAGTGGCGAAATTATTCCAGGACCGATTTCACCAACAAATGTATCGATCTTCCATTATATTTTCAACCGTGCAATATTAATCTGTGTGCTCGACATCCTGTAGTCGCTGCTATTGGCAGACAATTTCGTCACTTAATTATCTCCTGAGATAACCCGTGATTTCTGAAGAGAAATGGCAATGGTTGTGTTGAGAAGTATTCGTCCAGTGTAAAATCGCATTGGCCATAGCAACCGTTTAGGATTTATTGAATGCTCGATATGATATTTGGTTGTTTCCTACAAAAGCATCAGCACTTGTTGCGAGTGTACCCGATAGCAATAGATATTGTCTCAAGGTTTCCCAAATACACACGGCAGATTCCTCATAAACAATCCACAATATTGTGATATGCGGTAAAAGACATAGACAGTTGGTGTAATTCTTCATTTACTTGTCTGTTCGTTCCTACGGGCCATATGAGTCATAGGAAAAGACGAAATAATAGTGACTCTTCGACTCCAGTCTCTACCTTTGAAAGACACGTAGAGAGAAATATTAAACTGTATGCTCGATAATACTATTTACAGACCCACGATGAAGGAAAAAAAACTCCCACGTTGGTACTGGGTGATAATATTTGGTTACAAAGACTCCCGTGAATGGTATCCCACCATCCCTGTCTTCGAATATCTTCTCATATTCGCCAATGATATGGTTATCCTGTAGCAGTTGATTAAGCCCAATTGACTTGCAAGATGTATTCGAAACATTCTTTGATGTTGTTCGCCTTCTGTTCCTGGTTCAACATGTGTCAACAACAGGACAACGATACCTTCATTATATTTCGATCAGCCATTTAGATCAAACAGGCTGTGCGCATCCTCAGTTCTCTTATTCCTCACATACCCGGAGATCAAGAATTTAATCGAATCTTTCCAAACGTGGCTCTGATACCATGTTGATGTGTAATGATTAAATTCTTCTTTCTTTAACTGTTGTTCCTCACAAGTAAACAACATCTATTGATTTCTATGCAATTTAAGTGAGGAAGGAGTAGATATTTATATCAAAGTGGGAGACACGTCCCATGAGTGGATGTGTCTCCTCAAAGAGGAGACATGTCGGCTCAAGGGGCATGTCTCTCCATTTAATTAATACTTGTTTCAAATGCAAGATCAAAGTCCTTTATCTGACCGATGCTATTTATTATCAACATGCACTTATCAAATAGTACATTAAAAATCTAAACCCCTAAATTTGTATCCGTCAAACATCTATTTTCATACATACACAATTTTGCACATGAATGCATATACACACACAATAAAGAATGTGCATACTAGTATAGATATATACAAATTCCACAAAGCAATGCTTTACAATTTAAATTCAGAATTTTGGATATCCATAAATATTTTTGGATTATTTGAAATGTGATTTAAAATGAAACAGGTATTAGTGATTTTTTTACATTTTTGAAGGTGATAGATGGGGCATATGATGGAGTTAAGTTGAAATCTACAGAACAAGCAATACTATCTGACACTGAACGCAATGGAGTTGGTTTTAGCTTACCCATAGAGATAATGCCTGCTGGTGGATTTGAACCCTTGTATAGAACGACATTAAATATCCAGGTATGTATGAGTTATGTAATGACTGATTGAAAAATTCTTTCATATGTGTGCGCATTAACTAGAAGTATTTACCAACATTAAACAAGTAGATTACTTTCCAGGCATGCATATTAATATCCTATGAACATTTCATGAAATAAAGAATTTGATAGAATGACTTATTTATTACGATTTTGTCAAAAACTGAAGTTGCCAGTTGGGAAAATAATTCAGAAACTTTTGTCTTTTCTTTGATACACACCTAAAATGGCTGTATTCATGAAATATTATAGTGATATAAGCAAACCATATACATTTATAGAATGTTATAACTTATTATATGATTTATATAATTTCTTTTTCAAACTTTACCCCAAAATAAGTCACAGTTTTTCTCCTGTTTGAATCATTTCTTAAGTAATAAAGTTATGCAAAAATTTCTAAAAAACCATGTTCGTGAAACACCAAGTGAAGTGGGACGCCAAAAGTGAATCACATAGGCCAACCGTCTAAGGTGAAATTTGAAACACGTAAGTGAATGACCAAATATAAAAGTATTCATTATGGATAGACTCATCTATAAATGATACATATAAACATATACTAGTGAATGTTTATGTTGTGATTGATATGTTTACTTTTAATGATAAATTGCTCCCAACCATTAAAAGTATTCAACCATAGTTGGAAAACTCGGATCAGCAAAAAACTCGCCAAACCCAATATTGGCGAGTCCATAAATGAGTACAAAAGTGTTTTCTATTAATTTTGATCGACTTTAATGCAAATTGATTACAAAATCGCATTCTCATGCAGAATCCCGATGGCTAAAAGCCTAAAAGTCTAATACAAATTTGAAATTACAATAGATAGCTGAAAACGAAAACAATAAAACTAGAAGTAAATACTAAATACAACATTTTAGACTTTCCTCTTCCCTAGTTTAGACTTTCCTCTTCCCTAGTCTAGCAGTAGCTAGGGAAGGGGTGGATGCTCTAGTCTTGCGTGTACGTGGTGGCAGTGTGTAACGACCCGATCCTTCGGTAATTTTTTTTTTTTCCAATTTACATCAAAAGAGTAAATAAACGTGCTAACAAGTCATTGCAATATAATTTTTCTTTCCTTTATTAATACTATATGAACATGATATCATATTAAAATTACAATAAAGATTCCATTTCATTACAATAACTTCACAAGTACAAGTAATGATAAAACGTACATTAACTAACTTAGCTCCAATGAGTTTTAGAACAAATAGTAGTAAGAAGGTCCAGGAATCCACCTTTCAAATCTTGGTACTTCAGTAGCCTTCAGAGGAGGAGAAGCATCATTCGGGCGCTTTTTCGCCAACCACGGACTTATAATGCGGTCCCCCACACATCTATCATTCGATAGATGGTCTTCCCTTCAACGAAGAGATTGGTAGAGTAACCGATACTGTTAACCAACTGAGCATAGTGGTGTGTCCTATATAACTAGAACCTGTGCATCCAGCAGACTCTCGCTCTAGCATGTAATACGGGATTACGGTGAACTGACAATGTAATCATCGCCCAATCTAAGAGGATGTAGGTATTTTACACTACTTTGATCAAAGTGTTTCATATAGTATTTCTACTGAGGGTCAACTGTCACATACACTATTCAGGGTCGATTTGACTAAGGGCTATTTTACACTACGCGTAGGTCTTTGTCTTCTAATCGGTAATCCGTACCTGAGACATCCTACATCATTTTGTACTACTAGAAATGAATCAGCATAATCAAGTAATTCACATATCCCCTCCTATATTGGAAATCTTTATCCTAGGAGAACTTACCTAAGTAAACCCAATAACTAAAGCTGAAGAATTTGCTTGACTCCTATCCTCATCTCAATCCTAGTATATAGTAGCTAATGAAAACAATACTCTCCGTATATGGAGATCATACAATTTAATGCAGAATACAACTTAGAAAGCAAACATTCACTTCTTATGTACCAACGGGACATCCTACATTCCAACATCACTAGTATAATTAAATACTTATGTTGTGCCTTGTATAATATTGTTGAATTCCTCAATCAAGTACTTTCTATTGGAATGAATCAGCATCGCAAGTACCTCTCCTATTCTTTCCTATACGGGAATGAATATTTCCTAAGAGTTCTAGCTAGCTTTCTTGAGTTAAACTAATAACTTAGCTGGCTATATTGTACTTGAATCAAGCTCTCATCACAATCCTAGTATTGACATCTAAGGCAGTGTGTACTCTCCTTATACGGAGATTATACAAATAAAGCAATAATACAAAATGCATTATCTAGCCTTTCAAGACAAATAAATACTCTTTTAAACAATCATGCATTATCTATGACTTATTTACTTAATCCAACTTTTGGATAGTCTATTGCAAACATCATACAGCAGTATAATAACTTCATTTGTCTAACGAGACATTGAACATGACTTCACAAAAGATTAAAGATGAAATGAAATGAGAATAGTTAACCATGCCTGGATTAAGCTTTCCTCAGATGACGATGGTCTTCCCTTGCAATATTCTAGACTACAAAGTTCCTCTATTCTCTCTCACAAAAAAATGGCTTCACATAGCAAAATGGCTTCTCACAGCAAAATGCTCTCTCACAGAAAAATGGCTTCACATAGCAAAATGGCTTCTCACGACAAAATGCTCTCTCACAAGTGTCTACACAGCTAGACAACTTATGTTTAAGGCTTAGAAATGGACAATTCAGATTTCTAACAGCATAAATGACTAACTCAAATTTGCGCATAAATTACACTCCCAGAATTCAATGTATATTCTTGCAAATACACAACTAAATCTGCAATGAAAATTCTACACAGTCTGATACAAAAATGAGTGATACTTAGATTGATAATCTGATGGAACGGAGTGACAACTAAACTAAGCTTGATTGCAACTGAATGCAGCAGGATAAAATCCTAATGAGGCTCAAGGAATAAAACACGATTGCTAAGAAATGAATGTCACACGAATGCTAAGAAAGAAAATGAATGTATAATTCACAGCAGGCGAAGGCCTTTTATAAAGCCCCGAAATGCAACGCATTTCCTTACGGGAAGGCATGAGAATTGACAACACAGCCAAAATTGTTCAAACGTAACTTGGCGGATTTCCAAGCCCTTACTCATCATTTTAGGAAGTGATTCGACTTAATTATGAGCCAGCAAAACAAGAATTATTCAACTGATTAGGAAAAATCGTCACTTACAGGAATTCCCAAATATGGCACCAAACAAGTAGGTGATTCATTTGTTTGAGAAAAGGTCTTGCTCGAAATTGCAACAAGTTTACACCTTTGAGATGCGTCGCCTCCTGCATTCCAGCAACGTTGAATCCTTCATCCAGGTGAAGCGCTTCTTTCCAGTCACGCGAATTCACTATTTCGCCATTCATATTTTCACGGGAAACTTCAAATATTTCCAGAATTTGAAAGATACTCTCTCAAAAAAAAATGATTTTCAATAACAATTACAATGTAACCATGCACCCGTTAAGGTTAGCTTAAACCAAAACGTTGCATAAAAGAACTCTAACCAAGAATGCACCCTAAAACCACTCAAGGAGGAGGGGTGGGCATATGGTCAGAGGATCCCTAGGATCTATTGAATCAATAGTTACAAAGATTACAACTGAAAGAGAGAGTCTAAACTCAACACCAAGAATGTGCACTCAAGATCCTTTAAAAGGCGAGGTGCAAACATATGGTGGAGTGCTAATTGCTGAATTGAAAGAAAATAGGCAGATAACCAGCCATGAGAGAAATTACAAATAACAATTCATCTGTTCTGGAAGGCATCCACTCATGAGTGGGAATTCACCACTTTCCAATGGGTACAATGAGAGAATTAGCAAGTTCTTTCTTCCACACTGGCAGTAAACCATCCAGGGGTTACAATGTGATAATTAAACATAAATAAGCAGCAATTAAATAGACTAAAACAGTACTACTGTTATAAGCTTTTACAAATAGAAAGAGCTGCAAATTACAAGAGTTTGACAATGATTTCAAGCACCAAGATATAGGATGATTCTACGTTAGTTATCAACAAGAATTGATGAAGAAAGACTAGAAAAGTAAACTGAAATAAGTCTGATTTAGAAATCTGCAATTCTGGAAATGAATTATCAGCAACTGCAAAATCAATCAAATGCTCATAACTTCATCAAATTACCTTCGATTGGACTGAAATCTTTTGTGAATAATCTCTAAGAGTATGGTGCCCAAGAACCAATCAAAAACCAGCATCAAATCCTTCACATTAATTTGGCACGAATCCCAATGCCACTTAAAAAAGTACAGCCCTCCTTGAGGGGCGATTTTGACATTAAAAATCAAAAACTCCAAAATTAAATCTATAAATGCACAAGTGGGGTCGCCTCTAGCATAGGAATCAATAGAACCAATACCCACAAGCTAAATAAATTCACACCCAAAGCTGTAAATAAAAATGCCCTTCAGCCATGAAAGGACCAGCAAACACAAATTCTGGAAATAACATCAATTTTTACAACAATGAACCTCAATATGTACTTTTGAATGAAGCACACTCTCAATCCATCATCTAGGGAACCATAGTTTCAGGTCCGAAAAGTGGAATAGAATTGCTAAGCTTTCCCTTAGCCGGATTCTGGATTTCAAACCAGCAGCATAACTTTGCTTTCCAAAACATAACATGATCAGCTCTCCAAAATGCAGCAATATATAAGTTTCAATGGGCAAATGAAACATTCTGAATTCCAAGAAGTTGAATCACTTCAACTTCCCAAGGGATGCCACCTTTAACCATTTACTTTATTTTGAAAAATAAAACATTATTCACCTTCCCTTTAGGCGTCCATTCCAATTTGCAACAATAAAGCATTTATTAAATCATTAAATGCTCAACTTGACCCCTTAATGTCCCCTCTTCGAAACAACATGAAGTTATCACTCCTAAGCGTGGGGGTACAATGTTACACCCCGGAATTTGTATAGTTACTATTCTAGTAATGCTTAGAGCATTCTGATTGTAAGGAAGGTTTTGAATGAATAAATGTGATTGAATTTTGTTGACAATATGAAATCCTGTTTACATGTTATGTTTGGCTCATTCTGTATTCTTGATTGATGTTATTCTTGAATAAAACAATGAATAGAGGAAAATAATTAGTCTTGTTTTATATATTTGATTTATATATACTGCAAATATTGTGAGCATTTGACTGCCGTGGTTTTGTGCCATGGATGCAGGAACAGGAGCTATTCCTCCAGGTGGAGGGGAAATATCACTCAGGAAGAGGAACTTGGTCGACTAACCGGTAAAGTTGATCGTATGAGCATACACACACTTCACTAAGGATTTTAGGAACTGAGTCAGATTAAGTTGTCATGATAAGTCATCCTTAGGCTTAGGAGTTATGATTACTTCTTCATGCTTTATGAGTGGTGTTCCTTGATTGACTGACTTACTGTTCTGTGAGCCTTGAATGTGAAATGTGAACTGATAAGTTACTGATGCCTGGAATTTACAGTTAAATGTATAAATACGTGTTTATGCAATTACATCTATTAGAGGTGCTCTGACTGGCCTATAATACACGTAATTGGAGATTTGAAAATAAACATGTATAGATATATTTAAGTGTAAACTGGGTAAGTTAATTAATATATTTAATAATATATTTAATATTGATGTTATTATAGTTTTATCGATAATATAATATATTAATATATCTAATATAATATTTTGAATATTATATAGATATATTTATATATTTAAAGAAAGGTAAGTTAAAAACTATAATAATATTGTATTGAATATAATATAAAATATATTAATACATTTTAATGAGAATATTAAAATATCTAAAACTTTGGAAAGATTTTATATAAACTATAATCTTTGGCATTTAAATTTACAATTATCTTATAAAGGTATTTGAGTTTATTTACCTTTGGAAATAAAGGTAATAAGACTTTCATAGTCCTTGGTAAATACTTTGCAAACCATACAAAGGAAATTCGAAATATTGAAATACTTGGAAAATATTAAAAGGAAAAAGAATTTCGAAATTTTGTAAAGACCAATGTAAATTTATAAAAATCATTTATGGAAATGTAAGTATGAACTATAGACTTTTTAAAGATTTAAAGTTAATGGTTGAATAAACTGAAAAATCGCGGATTTCTTCATGGGAAGAAATCGCGCGACTGTTTGAACCAGAAAATAGTGAAAAACAATGGAGATTGAACCGCGCCCAGCTCACGTAGCTTAGACTTGGTCGCGGATGCTTGAACGCCACCGGTCTGGGACGCGTGGGTGGAAGGAGGCCTGAACTGTCTGTGCGTAACCCTTGACGTTTTCAGCAGCAAAATTCAAACGCCATTTGTTCTTTCAGTTCGCCATTTTTGAGGGCTTTTCCCAGTGACTAAACCTGTACATGGTTGATCCACGAAATTGGCATGTGATATGTTGAAACATTCTTGAGAACTTATGTTGAATCATCAACTCTTTTGCTGTGTGACTGCCACTGCGGATTTTGACATTTTCAAAATGAGAGGTGTCGAATTCTCATGCCTACAAGGTAGGAAACATGAGAATTCGAAACCTATAAATAGGTTCTCACTCATTGTTGAAAGACACTCAATTTTTTTTTCATTTCACTCTCCTTGCCTTGGAAAATTCGAAATACAGTGCTGTGGTATTTCTGTGTTTTGAAATCCATTTTTATGAAAGCCATTGTCATTCTATGAGAGCCATTGCCATCCTATGAGAGCCATTTGCATTTTTATGAAAGCCATTGCCATTTTTGTGAAAGCCATTGCCATTTTGTGAAAATCATTTGCAATTGAGACAGTATTGCTGAGAGACCGTATTGCTGAGAACACTTTTTGCATTTACCTGAAAGTAGTTTTTGCTTAAGCTGAGAGAAGGCTGCGAAGGACGGTGGAGCAAGGATTGAAGCTACCGATCAAGCTCATACGCAAAAGGAAATCAGGCATGAGATATATGTTGATAGATTTTCTGTTATTTATTTTAAAATGTATGATTAGATTGCTTGATTATGTCTTGCTTTATGAAAGGAAAAATAATAAGAAACCTCTATGTTCTATGAAATTGCTGAATTGGGAATAGTTTAATTCCTTAGAAAAGGCTTATTGAATTTAAGAGATAGCTTAAAGAGCTGGTCAAATTGGGGAATAGTTTAATTTCCTTAGAAAAGCTTTTGAAATAGCTTAGAGAACTTGATGAATTGGAATAACTTAAAAGCATGTTGAAACGAATCATTTGAAATCATAGATGAATTTGAAAGGGAAATATTTGTTTACTTTTAGTAAAGTACCTTATAATTTGTATTGCTTGAATACTGCTTGAATTCCTTAAGTAAAGGAAAGGGATTAGTTATTAATACTAGGACGAGGGTGGATTCAGAACCAAGGTAGTCTAAAGCTTTAGAGTTAAATAGGTTAACTAGAGAAAGCTACGTACTCCATGGATAAAGATTTCCATGTTGGGAAGTACCAGAGGGACCCCTTGTTGACTGTACTCCATTTCCTGTTTAAGTAGTTGAAGTAGGAAGTCTAGGGTGATTGACTACCCACTGAAGGACTCAACCTACGCGTAGGATAAGGCAGCCTTAAGTCAAACCAAACCTGACTTAGTGCAAGTGATAGATGACCGTCAGTATAAGTACTGCCGAAATGCTTTGGCCAAAGTAGTGTAGTATACCTAACGTCCACTTAGACTGTGAGACGAATTACACTGTCAGTTCACAGTAATCCAGGTTACATGCTAGATTGAGATTGTGAGGACACAAGGATTTAGTTATGTAGGATTACACACTATGCTCAGTTGGTCATACAGAACCGGTTACCCAACCAATCTCCTTGAAGAAGGGAGGGCCGTCTACTTAACAGTAAACGTGCGGGGGACCGCAAGATAAGTCCGTGGTTGGTGGAAAAGCACCTGAGTGATGTTTCCCCTCCACCTTAAGACTTCTGATGAACCAAGGTTTGAAAGGGAAGATCCTGGACAGTCTTATTCCTATTTGCTCAAAAGCTTCCGAGCTATGTTTGAAACTTGTAAGATTCTTACCTTGCTTTTTATTTTGAAGAAAAGTAATCATGAAAGCGTACTCTGTTATTTACTTGGAAAATAGAACAATGATGTATCGTGTCTTTTATTTCTTTATGATGAAATGTTCAATTAAAATGAAAAGAAAAGTTATTTACTTTGTCATTTAATTGTATTTCCTTGTATCTTATTAGTGAAAATTGAAAATTTTTTGTTTACCCTGTTTTGGGGTTTGTTACATGTGGTATCAGAGCTACCAGGTTTAGCTCTGGAACCTATGAGTTCACCAAATTTTCCATTTCCAACATTACCTAATGTTGTGAAAATTCTTGTGTCAGGATGGTACGTGTCAGATTTACGGCAAGAAAGTCCGTGATCGGAAACGAACGCTACCTAAGGGCCAAGAAGGAAAAGGAGGCAATTGTGAAAACAATTGAAGGAACCAACTACGACAACGTAATTTGGTTGAGTGACACTGAAACCTTCAGTAACGCACTTTCCCGAATCCATAGTGAGAAGAGAAAGATGAAACTGGAGGCAATGTACAACTACCTTCCCTCCGTTGCACCCGAAGAGTCTGAACCCTTATCTCTATCCAGAGATATGCCATCTGAAGGAAGTTCCAGTCCGGCCTTCATGTTTAGGGATCCTAGAGTTGTCCCAATGGCGGAAGTAATTATGATATCTTCAAGTAAAGAGTCCGAGGAATACACACCAAGGACACCGCCAATGGAGAAATGGTCTCATGAACAAATGGACCATAAAGAAGAAGATAACTTAAAGGATATTGCATCCCGAATATATGTATCGGACAATAAATCCGAGGGTTACTATCCATTTTGGGATAGGGAAGATCAGATTAGGGAAGAACTTATTGAAAGAGAAATACAACTCTCTCAATCCATAGGATACACTCCTCTTAGTTATGTATCCGAGAATGAATCGGAAGGGTATTCACCCCTTGACTATTTGAATAGTCGTTCTATGTAAATCTTATGGATTCTTTGAAATCCTCCTACTATAAATAAAACAAGGTTTATCTATCAATCAATGTCAAATATTTTTGTGTGAAAACTGCTGTTTGTTTGAATGGTGCTTGATTATATGTTTACTTAGTAGTAAAGTAAAAATTAATCTAACTTGAAATTAAAAATCAGGTTATAATTTCTTTAACTTATGGTTCAAGTATACGAAAGAAATCGAAATAAATCCAAAGCAAATCAGCAAGAAGAATTGCCACCGGCTGAGATGGAAGCTAAGCTAGACCAGATATTGGCTAGACTAGCCAACCTTGAGCAGGAAAGAGCCAAGGATAAAGGAGAAAAAGATATAACTATAGAAGAGTTAGAAGAAAATTCTTCACACCATGAAGAAAGAGAGAAGTCTCCTACCAATTCCAGGGATAAGAACAGAAAGATGATATCTCGAGAATTAACAAGGGATATGAAGAAGATTTATCCACCCAAGTTCGATGGAACTGCTGGGGGTGACAAAGCCGAAGCATGGCTTGTCCAAATGGAAAAGTACTTCAAAATCCGAGATTACGATGAAGTCACCAAGGCTGCTTGGGGAGCCTACCAGTTGGCTGGAGAAGCTTCTAACTGGTGGATGAATAAAAAGCTGGAGCTCAACCTAAGTTCATGGAAGTTAACTTGGAACGAGTTTGTTGAAATCTTCCGTAACCGGTGGTTGCCTCAACTGTATTATGATCAGAAATTGTCCGACTTCCAGGAGCTGAAACAAGGAACCATGACGGTTCACGAGTACTGGGAGAAATTTACTCACCTTATCCGCTATGTGCCAGTTTATCTCAAGGATGAACGATTCCAAATTCGGAAGTTCATTCTAGGTTTAAATCATCGGATAGGAAGAGAGGTTGACATGCATGGTCCAACCACTATGGACCTTGTATATGAAAAAGCTATCCGTCAAGAACAGAAGCTTAGGGCAGATTCCTACTATCAAGATAGGAAGGATCAGAGGAAGGACAGTGATGGGAGCAACAAGACGGCATCAAGGAAGGAAGACTCCACTTTCACTTCCAGAAAGCAAAAAGGGAAGCGGTCTCGCTTCAATGGAAAAGATTTCAAGGGAGACAGGAAAAGGAATGACACCACCAACAAGGATGGAAATGGAACAAGCAAGTCAGGAATAATTCCTGAAAAGAAAGGACCAAGGGATGGATGTTTTATCTGTAAGGGAAACCACTATGCAAGTGAGTGCCCTGATAAGACTTCTAGCTCTCAGTCACGAGGAAATGCTTTGCCTTCGCAGCAGGCGATGTTCCAGCAGAGGATTCATGCTGCAGTGGACGATCGGCAGGCGGACCATCAAATCACCCCGATCGAAGTTCAAGGTAACCTTTTCGGATTACCTATTTCTGTTTTAATCGACACTGGTGCAACTGAAAATTTTGTTTCTCCTAAGGTAACTAGACAATTGTCTAGGAAGGCAGGATACATGGAAAAGGCATGGAATGTAGAGTATGCAAACCAAACAAGAGCAAGGGTTGACCAATGTCTATTTGAGGCTAGGTTAGAATTACCCAACTTTGCCACTGAGGTTAACCTATATGTCGCACCTCTAGGGTCCTATGATGTAATCTTAGGAATGAATTGGCTGTGGAGACATAGGGCTATTGTAGATTGCCAAGCCAAGACTATAAAATGCCTTGATGATTTAGGAAACCTTGTAGAAATCCAAGGGATACCCAGGAAAGTGACTGTTAGGCAGATCACAGCAATGCAGCTGATGAAAGCCAAGAAGAAAGGTTGTCAACTTTTTGCAGTCAAAATTGAGAAACTAGGCCAAGAAGATGGAAACTCTGTGTTTCAAAGTTCTCAAGAACTTGAAGATGGAGAAGTGGAAGAAACAGGCAGATCAGATATGGAGAAGTATCCTATCTTAAGAGACTATGCTGATGTATTTCCAGAGGAACTACCAGGTCTTCCTCCAAAAAGAGTGTTCGATTTTTCAATCGACATTGTGCCAAGATCTGAACCAGTATCTAAGGTACCTTACAGAATGACTACAACTGAGCTCATGGAATTGAAGGCACAGTTGGATGAATTGCTGTCCAAAGGGTTAATACGACCTAGCGTATCACCATGGGGAGCACCAGTAATATTTGTCAAAAAGAAGGATGGTACATTACGTTTATGCATCGATTATCGAATGCTAAACAAAGCAACGGTAAAGAACAAGTACCCGTTGCCACGTATTGATGACCTCTTTGATCAGATGAAAGGTGCAGCTGTATTTTCAAAGATAGATCTGAGATCCGGATATCACCAGCTGAGAGTGAAGGATGAAGATATTTTCAAAACAGCATTTAGAACTCGCTATGGACATTATGAGTTCACAGTTCTACCATTTGGTTTAACTAATGCGCCTGCAGCCTTCATGAATCTCATGAATAGTGTATTCAGAGATTACTTGGATAAATTTGTGTTAGTCTTTCTAGACGACATATTGATTTACTCCAAGAATGAAGAAGAACATTGTAAACATCTTGAGATGGTGTTACAAAGGTTAAGAGAGCACAAGCTTTATGGGAAACTGTCCAAGTGTACTTTCTTTCAAGAAAGAGTGCACTATTTGGGCCATGTTATTTCAGCTGAAGGAATAGCAGTAGACCCAGCAAAAATAGAAGCAGTTATGCAATGGCCTGTACCCAAGAGCGTGTCTGAAGTAAGGAGTTTTATGGGATTAGCTGGATATTATAGGAAGTTTGTGGAAAACTTTTCAAAAATTGCTTTCCCTATAACATCTTTACAAAAGAAAGGTAAGAGATTTGCCTGGAATGAGAAGTGCCAGGAGGCGTTTGATCTTCTCAAGGAAAAGTTAACCACCGCACCAATTCTAAAAGTACCAGATCCTGAAGGAAGCTTCACAGTCATAACTGATGCTTGTGGAGAAGGATTAGGATGTGTGTTGATGCAAGAAGGACAAGTAATTGCTTACGAGTCCAGGAAATTAAAGCCATATGAAATGAATTATGCTTCACATGATTTAGAGTTGGTAGCAGTAGTACATGCTTTACAGATGTGGAGACACTACTTGCTCGGGAAGCCATTTGAATTGAAAACAGATCACAATGGTTTAAGATATCTCTTTACTCAACCTAATCTAAATGCTAGACAGAGAAGATGGTTGGAGTTAATAGCAGATTATGACTTTAATATTAATTATATTAAAGGAAAGGAAAATAGAGTTGCTGATGCCTTAAGTAGAAGACGCCATATTGCATCTATTGTGACAATTCAAAGCGACTTCAAGGAACAAGTGCTTTTGAAATGCAAAGAGGATGAATTTTACTTACAGGTTAAGCAAGCACTCATTAAGAATCCTTTAGACTCTAGGTATGAAGGGTATCAATTCGAATCCAGTGGAGTACTAAGGTACAAGGATAGGATGTATGTGCCTGATATCAAAGAATTGAGAAATCTTGTATGGAAAGAAATTCATGAGGCACCATATTCTGGACATCCTGGAGTAACCAAAATGATGGCTGATGTGAAACCATTATATTTCTGGAAAGGAATGAAAGGTGATGCCGCAAATTATGTAGCTCAATGCCTTGAATGTCAAAGAGTAAAAGCTGAACATCATCATCCAGCAGGATTGTTGTATCCTCATGATATTCCTGAAAGGAAATGGCAGGTTATAAGTATAGATTTTGTGCAAGGATTGCCAATGTCTAGGAACAAGCATAACGCCATTTTGGTAGTAGTGGACAAGCTAACTAAGGTAGCACACTTCATACCAGGGAATCTAACCGATGGAGCACCGGTCATAGCAAGAAAGTTTGTACAGGAAGTTTTTAGGTTGCATGGTATTCCTGAGAAGATTATATCGGATAGGGATGCACGCATCACTTCTAGGTTTTGGCAAACCTTGTTTTCTGCATTGGGAACGCAGTTAAACATTAGCTCGGCATATCATCCGGAAACGGATGGGCAAATTGAGAGGGTAAATCAAGTTATGGAAGACCTACTTAGGGTATATTGCATGGATCAGCAATATAAGTGGGAAGACTATTTATCCTTGGTTGAATTTGCATATAACAACTCGTATCATTCTGCAATTAAAATGGCTCCTTTTGAAGCTTTGTATGGTCGAAAGTGTCGAACTCCTATAAGTTGGGATAAACTTGAGGATCGAGTAAGTCTTGGGCCAGAAATGTTAGCAGAAATGGAAGAACAAGTTAAGATTATTAAGCAAAGGTTAGCAGAGGCTAACAGTCGACAGAAAAGTTATGCAGATGCTAAGAGAATGCCACGAAGTTTTGTCATAGGTGACAAGGTACTTTTGAGAGTGAAACCTCACAAAAGTTCCATTAACTTTGGAAAGAATTCTAAATTGGCTCCACGTTATGTTGGACCATTTGAAGTCTTAGAAGAAGTAAACCCTGTAGCTTACCGAATCGCTTTGCCACCCGCTCTTGCTAGAATGCATAATGTCTTCCATGTATCTTACCTTAAAAAGTATATTGCTGGAGATAATCATGTTATTGATTGGACTACCTTATAGGTAAGGGATCCAGGAATAATAACTCTCAAGCCCGTCAAGGTGCTGGAAATACGTAAGCTACACTTACGTAACCGTGAAGTCTCACAATGCAAGGTTCAGTGGGACCAGTATGCGGAAGACTCAACAACTTGGGAGGACTATACGGAAATCCGTAGAAGATTTCCTGACATTCTTGAAGTTTTTGAGAATGCTGAACAATAAAGATTTTGTTTAGTTTTATGCTTTGAATAATACCTTTGGTCATCGAGGACGATGAATCATAAGGGGGGGAGTATGTTACACCCCGGAATTTGTATAGTTACTATTCTAGTAATGCTTAGAGCATTCTGATTGTAAGGAAGGTTTTGAATGAATAAATGTGATTGAATTTTGTTGACAATATGAAATCCTGTTTACATGTTATGTTTGGCTCATTCTGTATTCTTGATTGATGTTATTCTTGAATAAAACAATGAATAGAGGAAATAATTAGTCTTGTTTTATATATTTGATTTATATATACTGCAAATATTGTGAGCATTTGACTGCCGTGGTTTTGTGCCATGGATGCAGGAACAGGAGCTATTCCTCCAGGTGGAGGGGAAATATCACTCAGGAAGAGGAACTTGGTCGGCTAACCGGTAAAGTTGATCGTATGAGCATACACACACTTCACTAAGGATTTTAGGAACTGAGTCAGATTAAGTTGTCATGATAAGTCATCCTTAGGCTTATGGAGTGGTGTTCCTTGATGACTTACTGTTCTGTGAGCCTTGAATGTGAAATGTGAACTGATAAGTTACTGATGCCTGGAATTTACAGTTAAATGTATAAATACGTGTTTATGCAATTACCTATTAGAGGTGCTCTGACTGGCCTATAATACACTTAATTGGAGATTTGAAAATAAACATGTATAGATATATTTAAGTGTAAACTGGGTAAGTTAATTAATATATTTAATAATATATTTAATATCGATGTTATTATAGTTTTATCGATAATATAATATATTAATATATCTAATATAATATTTTGAATATTATATAGATATATTTATATATTTAAAGAAAGGTAAGTTAAAAACTATAATAATATTGTATTGAATATAATATAAAATATATTAATACATTTTAATGAGAATATTAAAATATCTAAAACTTTGGAAAGATTTTATATAAACTATAATCTTTGGCATTTAAATTTACAATTATCTTATAAAGGTATTTGAGTTTATTTACCTTTGGAAATAAAGGTAATAAGACTTTCATAGTCCTTGGTAAATACTTTGCAAACCATACAAAGGAAATTCGAAATATTGAAATACTTGGAAAATATTAAAAGAAAAAAGAATTTCGAAATTTTGTAAAGACCAATGTAAATTTATAAAAATCATTTATGGAAATGTAAGTATGAACTATAGACTTTTTAAAGATTTAAAGTTAATGGTTGAATAAACTGAAAAATCGCGGATTTCTTCATGGGAAGAAATCGCGCGACTGTTTGAACCAGAAAACAGTGAAAAACAATGGAGATTGAACTGCGCCCAGCTCGCGTAGCTTAGACTTGGTCGCGAATGCTTGAACGCCACCGGTCTGGGACGCGTGGGTGGAAGGAGGCCTGAACTGTCTGTGCGTAACCCTTGACGTTTTCAGCAGCAAAATTCAAACGCCATTTGTTCTTTCAGTTCGCCATTTTTGAGGGCTTTTCCCAGTGACTAAACCTGTACGTGGTTGATCCACGAAATTGGCATGTGATATGTTGAAACATTCTTGAGAAATTATGTTGAATCAACTCTTTTGCTGTGTGACTGCCACTACGGATTTTGACATTTTCAAAATGAGAGGTGTCGAATTCTCATGCCTACAAGGTAGGAAACATGAGAATTCGAAACCTATAAATAGGTTCTCACTCATTGTTGAAAGACACTCAATCTTTTCATTTCACTCTCCTTGCCTTGGAAAATTCGAAATACAGTGCTGTGGTATTTCTGTGTTTTGAAAATCCATTTTTGTGAAAGCCATTGTCATTCTATGAGAGCCATTGCCATTTTCCATTGCCATTTTTGTGAAAGCCATTGCCATTTTGTGAAAATCATTTGCAATTGAGACAGTATTGCTGAGAGACAGTATTGCTGAGAACACTTTTTGCATTTACCTGAAAGTAGTTTTTGCTTAAGCTAAGAGAAGGCTGCGAAGGACGGTGGAGCAAGGATTGAAGTTACCGATCAAGCTCATACGCAAAAGGAAATCAGGCATGAGATATATGTTGATGGATTTTCTGTTATTTATTTTAAAATGTATGATTAGATTGCTTGATTATGTCTTGCTTTATGAAAGGAAAAATAATAAGAAACCTCTATGTTCTATGAAATTGCTGAATTGGGAATAGTTTAATTCCTTAGAAAAGGCTTATTGAATTTTAGAGATAGCTTAAAGAGCTGGTCAAATTGGGGAATAGTTTAATTTCCTTAGAAAAGCTTTTGAAATAGCTTAGAGAACTTGATGAATTGGAATAACTTAAAAGCATGTTGAAACGAATCAGTTTGAAATCATAGATGAATTTGAAAGGGAAGTATTTGTTTACTTTTAGTAAAGTACCTTATAATTTGTATTGCTTGAATACTGCTTGAATTCCTTAAGTAAAGGAAAGGGATTAGTTATTAATACTAGGACGAGGGTGGATTCAGAACCAAGGTAGTCTAAAGCTTTAGAGTTAAATAGGTTAACTAGAGAAAGCTACGTACTCCATGGATAAAGATTTCCATGTTAGGAAGTACCAGAGGGACCCCTTGTTGACTGTACTCCATTTCCTGTTTAAGTAGTTGAAGTAGGAAGTCTAGGGTGATTGACTACCCACGGAAAGGACTCAACCTACGCGTAGGATAAGGCAACCTTAAGTCAAACTGAACTTGACTTAGTGCAAGTGATAGATGACCGTCAGTATAAGTACTGCCGAAATGCTTTGGCCAAAGTAGTGTAGTATACCTAACGTCCACTTAGACTGTGAGACGAATTACACTGTCAGTTCACAGTAATCCGGGTTACATGCTAGATTGAGATTGTGAGGACACAAGGATTTAGTTATGTAGGATTACACACTATGCTCAGTTGGTCATACAGAACCGGTTACCCAACCAATCTCCTCGAAGAAGGGAGGGCCGTCTACTTAACAGTAAACGTGCGGGGGACCGCAATATAAGTCCGTGGTTGGTGGAAAAGCACCTGAGTGATGTTTCCCTTCCACCTTAAGACTTCTGATGAACCAAGGTTTGAAAGGGAAGATCCTGGACAGTCTTATTCCTATTTGCTCAAAAGCTTCCGAGCTATGTTTGAAACTTGTAAGATTCTTACCTTGCTTTTTATTTTGAAGAAAAAGTAATCATGAAAGCATACTCTGTTATTTACTTGGAAAATAGAACAATGATGTATCGTGTCTTTTATTTCTTTATGATGAAATGTTCAATTAAAATGAAAAGAAAAGTTATTTACTTTGTCATTTAATTGTATTTCCTTGTATCTTATTAGTGAAAATTGAAAATTTTTTGTTTACCCGGTTTTGGGGTTTGTTACATACAACTTAAAAACATGAAATTGACTAAGTATAAAACTTAATCCAAAGAGATAACCAAAACCAATGCCAATACTGAAACTAAAGGATTACCAAAAATAGCATAATGACCAAAGCTGAATTGCAGATGATGATATTGCCAAAATTAAACTTACTAAAAATAGCCACTGCCAAAAATAGTAAGTTCCCTTCAAGCTCAACAGAAAGCCAAACTGATCGACCACACTGAACTGCAAAAGAGTGAGTTGTTGCTAGAGTGATACTGCTATAAATATACTTACCAAAAATAGCATATTGCTATAAATAGTAAGTTTGTCAAAACCACATCTGTGCGGCAACTGAGCAGCATCATGACTTACTATAAATAGTAAGTGTTACCAAATTTCTTTTAAGCACAAATCGGGCAACCATTATGACTTACTATAAATAGTAAGTGCCCGGAAAGGATGTCAGATTCAAATGCATGTCACACCACCTTGGAGATCTCTGAAAACCCAGAAACCTTTCCTGCATGCAAGGTATCAGTCAAAATTGCATGTCATTATTTTAACATGCATGTTACCTCATCCTAAAACTCTTCAAAAACCCAGA
This sequence comes from Sequoiadendron giganteum, assembly GCA_007115665.2. Lineage (NCBI taxonomy): Eukaryota > Viridiplantae > Streptophyta > Pinopsida > Cupressales > Cupressaceae > Sequoiadendron > Sequoiadendron giganteum. Next base: position 404,477,483 of record CM021103.1, read on the forward strand.
AAGCTCCACTAGACATGCATCAGAAAAACACACATGCAAGCCCTCAAAACTGCATCTGATACCTCCTATAAAATAGGAAACCCTAATTTCCCATTCTGCTTAGCCTATGAGTTTCCGGAAATAGGCTAAATCCAATTGTAGAGCATAGGGCTAAATCGGGGACATTACAGAATTACTTTATTAAGTCTTAAGTTTGTGATTCGAATATTTCAATTCGTCTTTAGAGGAGTCCTCATAACATTCGATTTATTTCATAATGTAAGGAAGTACAAATCGATTTTAAATTATACTTCAGGAAACATTCGATTTCCTTAGTAAGTGATGAGAATAAATTAACAATGATTTCCAATAATAATATATATATGTATTTATTAATTTTATATATTTATATAATATTAAAGTTATAATAATTATATAAATACATATATATTTTATTACTTCAAGTTATATATATATATATTTATGTTTATTATTTTTAAATTTGATATTTATATATTTATTATATAATATTAATACGCATATATATCAACAGGCACTAATAATATAATATTATAATATCCTAAATGTAACAAGTGATGTATATACATATACATATATATACATATGTCCATATATATACATGTGTATGTATACCATGTCGATGCAACTATGTGGGCATATCCATTTGCCAATCACACACTTGTATCGATATGTATATACATATGGATGCATGTATATAATATATATGTATCTATATATACCTAGCCTAATTACTCGCATCCAAATACAATCCGTTGTAATGAACTTAATACAATGAGACAGTTAACAGATAAACATCACTTATAAAAAGTACAAAAGAAGATATGACTCCTAGTGCCAATCTATGACTATGGATGACTTATCTAACTCAACTGATTCAATTACTCACTCTATAGTGAAGTGTGTGTGTGCTCAGATAATTCACATTACCAGTTAACCGACCAAGCCCCTCTCCTCAGTGATACTTCCCCTCCCCTTGGAGAATGAACCTTTTTCCTGCAACCACTAGCACATACCTTTAGCAACATCACATATATAAACATCTTTAAAGTTAGAATAACTATGCTTAATAACCATCTATTCATATATGGAGTATTTCACCATGAATAACATCAACTGAGACAACATCAAATGAAACAACATTCATATTGATAACAAGGTGCATGCATCATTAATTCATCTCGAGAATTCACATCACATTCACTTTTACCGCAACTAGCAATAGTAAATAGTAACCACACATTTTGGGATGTAACACAGTGCTACTGTTGTTGGCTCCTCGGTTGGTATGGAAGGCTGTGGCTGAGGCTTGACCACCATCTTGGAAGTATCTTGCTTTGGCAACGACTCGTCCACATCCTCATGAATGTCCTCCAACCCTACATCTCATGATGCACCCACATCCTCCATTGCCTGTCTCTCAAAGTCAAGGATCTTGTCCACGGTAAACAATGGAGGCTACTCATCCCGCCTTGTCCAATCACTATAGGGATCCATCTCATCTAGATCAATAGGATCCAATGATTTTTCTTCTACTCTTTTTGTGCGCAACCGAAGGTTGTATTGCACAAAGACAAGGTCATTGAGGTGATTTTGTGCTAACTTGTTCCTCTTCTTCATGTGAATGGCCTCAAACAAGCTCCAATTGCGCGCACAATTGGATGCACTACAAGGTTGACATAGTATGTGGAGGGCAATTCTTTTTAGATGTTTGGGTATTTCCACCCCAAGTTTTCCACCAAACCTCTGCTAAAAAAAATAAATATTGAAGAGTTAGAAAAGAAAGTCAAAGACTCAAAACACATTTTATCAAATTATAAGATGCATGTGAAATAAACTTAAAGACTACCAATTTTATCCCTGGTGGCTGAGTGGTTCTTCCTCTAATTGCTAGCTTTCATGAAAAGAGATTACCCCTTCCTTCCCTATAGATATCCAACTCGCTGACAATGAGGTCTCTCACCTCAACCCTGGATTCCATCCTTTGAATGCATGTCGTGAGCCCCTCTATAACCTCTCCATTGGGATCGGAGAAGTTGTCTGAGAAGAGATAATTAGGTTTGAGGAAGTACCCTGCTGCATGGATGGGTTGGTGGAGTTGATTGTTCCACCTCCTATCAACAATCTCCAATATGAGATCAAATTTGAGGTTGTCCCTCATGTAATAACTTTTGATAGCCTCTTTGGCCCTATCCATAGCCTCACAAATATATCCCATTGGATTTTGACCCCCATCTACCAAGCGGGGTCCTCTAACCAAGGGCTCCGACACCCAGATTAAAAATACAAAAAGATCAAAGTTAGAAATTTATAATGAAAGACTTAAAGTTAAATTAAAAAAAACATATATTATATTCAACTTGAGTTTAAAAATTAAAATCAAAGTTTTGAAGTTACCTTCACGATCTTTGTAGCTCTTTGTGCAAACAAGGTGTTGAAGACTATTGTTGAAACTCTCTCTCCTTCGAGCTTCTCTAAATATGTGGAGCCATTCCATGCTTGACTCACGAACATTTGTTTTAAATAGGGCAAAGAACCCAAAATGCTTTGCAACGTTAGGAAAATCATTACAACCCTTGTGGCACCCGATCTCACCAACTCTTTCCCTTTTGTATGCTCTCTCATCAAATTAAGAACCTAAGGGTGATTGTAGATAAATTTTGTGATGCTCCTTGCATCATATACAATCGATGCCATCCAAACAAGTTTGCCTATGTCCTCCAAAAGAAGGTCAAGGCAATGGGCCGCACAAGGTGACCAAAAGAGTGATGGATGTCTACTCTCAAGCATTCTCCTAGCTGCCACATATGTTGTTGCATTATCTGTGATGATTTGCACCACATTATCAATCCCCACCTCCATGACAACTTCCTCCAACAGTGTACACAATGTTTCTGCAGTTTTTATGTTGCTGGAGGTATCCACTGATTTCAAAAACACTTCACCTTTCAACGCAACCAAAAAATTAAGGATGGTGCAGTTTGTCCCATCCGTCCACCCATCAGAAAGAATGGTGCAGCCATATTTCTTCCATTCTTTTTTTTGTTCTCCCACTACATGCATTGCCCTTTCGATTGCATTTGTGAGAAACTTACAAGTACAAAGCAAAATAATTAAATAAGTACAAAATTGTAATTTTTAAACAATAAATAGCTTGAATTCAACATAAATTAATTTAAATTATAGAACATAAACTTAGCATAAAATTTAAGTTGACTAATCTCTCACTCAAGTCTTTGTGAGAAGGTGGCTTGTAGCCTTTTCCCACAACTGTCAATGCGGTAGCCAAATTGTGCCAATAGGGACTACTCACCACATTGAATGGAATGTTATTGAAATACCAAAATTCTAGACATGTGGTGCAGGAGCACCATGTTGCATTCAAACCTCCATGAGGCCAAATTGTAAATAAGTGGTTAAGGAGTGCTTAGGGGTCATTTAATAAGGTCTTTCAAGACCACTACAATGTGTTTAAGTCATTTGATGGATGTTTGAATAGGTATTGTGGTCATTGTATCCAATTTGCAAAAATTGAAAATGTTGTCAAATGAGGTCCACAATAGGTTTTAGGTGTTTTGGTATTAGAATAAGGACTTGGTAGACCATTTTATATGTAATTAGTCAATTTAGAAGTCTTTAGGCATTGTGGGGTTCAAAAAGAGCTGCAAGGAAAATCTTGTAAAAATATTGTCATGGGAAAGTTGCAAATATGCCCATAATAGAAGTTGAAGGGTCACCATTGGGAAAAAAGTTTAAGAATCAGTTATTCTTGGTGGAAACTGATTGGTTAAGTCATGTAACACCTTATAAAGACCTCACACAAGTCGAGGCAAAGGAGGAGTTTGTATTGTAATGAAAAATCATGAATAAAACTCTGTATTTCTGTGTTTATGACTGGTAAAGTGTTCTTGCAGGCTTTAGTACGGTCTTGTACAGATATATTCTTGTGGGGCAGTCATTGGAATTGGTAATGTTATGAGTCTAGATCATTTTGCAAGTGGTTTCGTTGAATTTCATGTAGAAATAAGAAAGCTCGTCTTTTCTTTACAAACAGCCAGAAACCCTCTTCTAGGGTATACAGAGGTAAAGAAAATTGTTTTTCTCATGTTTTGATTGATGGAAAAGGCTATGAACTTGTGAAATGGTTCACCATTAGGTACTCTTACATGTTCTAAGGTTGCAGGTTGTGAAGCTTAAGCTTGCTATTGATTTTATGATGCCCTAGGACTGAGAATTGTGTAAAAATCTGGGAAGTGACAGTGTTAAATGAAGTTTTAGTGATTTGTTGTTACAATAGACATTCAAATTGGGAAATGTTGTTTGAGAAAGGTTGTGAAACGTACTTTGGAGGCCTTGTTAGTTAGAATTTGGTGAAGCCTTAAGTACTTGAGTCCTCTTTGTTCACTGCCCTGTTCAGGCAGAGTTATAACAGTCAAGTTTTTTTGAGTCACTAATGGAGATGTAAGTCAGAAAGTTTGTTGAAATGACATGAAAAATGCATGTGCGATGTTTCCTCTTTGTTCACTGCCCTGTTCAGGCAGAGTTATGACAGTCAAGTTTTTTTGAGTCACTAATGGAGATGTAAGTCAGAAAGTTTGTTGAAATGACATGAAAAATGCATGTGCGATGTTTCCTCTAGTATGTGCAGGTACATGTGAACATGTTAGAAGCTTTGGAAAGGTGGTTGAAGGGTTGGATTGCATATTGTCAATAAACCCTTATGAAGGTTGGCATAAACTGGTGTTTGAAGTTTTTTCACATGAATGGTTGGTATTCCTGATGTAGTTTGTTGATTTTGACATTTTGTCATCTGCTGAGTGTGCTAGAATGGAGCTTGAGGGTTTGAGTGAAGGATATATTGGAGTTGCTTTGTTATTGAAGCCTAATTAGGCCTAGTTGTTGTAGGACAGTTTGTTTTGAAGGGTGTTGTTACAAAACATCCCTATTTGAGAATTTGAATTCGTTGTGGAATTGAGAATTTTGTATCTTAGAACCCCTTAGCACTGCATCAGTTGGTATTAGAGCTCAGAAGGGTCTGGGCAAAGAGTTTTGTGGTTGTGTGCAGGTTGGTGGCCAAAAGACTAGGTAGAGGAAAATTGGAAAGACCTAGGTGAGGCAAAGAAGTTGAGAAGCAAGGTCAAAGGGACTTGCTTAGAGTAGAAGATGGATTTGTTGAGAAGATACCAGCAGGTTGAGGAGTTCACAGAGAGAAAAAGAAGCAAAAGAAGGAAACAAGAAGAAGGGAAGAACAGATGATAGAAGAAGGAAGGAGAAAAGAATAACAAAAGGCAATAGACCAAGAAGAGAGATAAAGGAGCTAAGGCAGGCTATGGAACAACAACAAGAGATGAGAAAAAAGATGGTAGAGGAATGGAAGGTTAAGTTGGAGAAATTAGAAAGGCGAGCATCAAGTTGGCACTTACCAATCAAGAAATGGGTCACATGGCCTATTGAGAAGATTATGCAAAGAAGAAAAAGACAAGTATGGGCAGCAGCAAATGAGGCAGAGGTAAAGTTTGTTGAGCAAGGTCAATTA
>CM021103.1:404483136-404639390 GCA_007115665.2 Sequoiadendron giganteum
ACAAACTTCCACACAAACTCATGAAATCTGGTTCATTTGATGATGGCACACATTTTGAATGGCTTGAGCATTGGTAATTTCTTCCCAAACTCCCGATTTTGCTTGAGTGTTAGTGAATTCCACCTAAACAGTCTGGGCACACTTCTTCTATGGCTAAACCAGTAGCTTTTTCCGCTGAAGGTGATAATGATGTTAGTGACTTGTGCCCAGATTTGTGAAATATAGTTCAAGTAAAGGAGGCACACTTTGGGTGGGTTTAACGCTTATAAAACTCCAACTAGCAGTCTTAAAAATGGTAAGCTTCTGAGTGAACTCTGCCTTGGTTTAGTGAAAGAGAGCTGATATGAATCAAGCAGACTTCAGACGTTTTGGTGGATTAAGCCCTAATTCATCTCTACCCAGTCATGATGAAAAGTTGGCAAACTTATTAGTGAATTCCACCAATTACTGATAGGGAGAAATTTCCTAAGTTACAGATTCTGGTTTGGGGTAAGGTGTAGGCTTGGGGGTTTGGTTCACAGATTTGATCCCCAAAAAGAATTTGGGGATTAGGTTTGTCCATACAAAAATATATAAAAAACATAAATTCATACATTTTGCAATCTAAACACAAGAACTAAGTGAAAATGCCATATAACATGCATACAATAAACAAAACCACAATAAGAATTAAAAATTACTTCAATATCAATTTGTAAACTCAAATGAGGACCTGATTTTATTATTCTATTATTAAACAATGGATATCTGTCATGACATTCAAGTTTGATAAATATCAATGAAATAATGTTTGCAGCATCATTGCATTCAATTTGTAAGATATTCATTGATCAACAGACGGAATAATGAGGACTTGGGTGAACTTGACAAGTCATAAATATTAAGGTAAGATCATACATCATTCCCCTTTTTTATGCAAAGTTAATCAAAAAACCCTTGGCCAATTATTTTATTTTCCCATAGGCTAATGAGGTGGTGCAAGGAAAATAATTTAATAATTTAACTTAAGTTGTCCAAAAAGTAACTGTATGATTTATTCATAAAAAGCAACTTATGTTTTATTATTGAAAATATTGTTTTAGAAAAAGAAACAAAATGTGTCACTAGAAATGGGATCCAAAAAAAATGTTAATTAACATGACTTTCTAAACACTTTCCCAAAACAAAACAAAAAAATATGGAGGGAAAAGTAGAAAAAGAAAATAATATCATAATTCCCTCAAGTGCATATATAAAGAGGAATTGAGCATTGAAGGAGGTTACCAATTCATATTATCAAATTCATTCCTCTTGAGATTGAACATTGTTCATCTTTTTCTTCCCTAGGACGAAAATCATTCAGCAAAGAATGGATTCAAGAATGAAAACCTCCTACTCATTGGAATAATTCCATTCAGGGATTACCGATGAGCTAATTGTTTCAAAAGATTTCTAGTTACAGTTAATTTTGATTGTGTTGGATTTTCAGATTATATTATAGTTGGGTATGAATTTCTAGAATTTGTGTGCAGTGTGGAATTCCAAATTTTATAATATTATAATTCCCTCAAGTGCATATATAAGAAGTTGAGCATTGAAAAAGGTTACTAATTCATATTATCAAATTTATTCCTCTTGAGATTGAAAATTGTTTATCTTTTCTACCCTAGGACGAAAACTCTTTGCAAAGAATGGATTCGAAGACAAAAAAAACCTCCTACTCATTGGAGTAATTCCATTCAGGGATTACGAGTGAGCTGTTTGTTGCAAAAGGTTTCTAGTTTCTATTATTTTGGTTGTGTTGGATTTTCAGAAAAGGGTTGCAGCATTAAGAAGACAGTTGAACATTAAAAGAGTGGCGTGGAGCAACTAAAGACAGCAACTGACATTGCAAAAGGGGTCGCCCATGTTTGCAAAGAATTGGATTGACAAAGGAAAGGATTGCAGCTCATTTCAGGGTCAATACAGCAGCCAATCATATCAGAAAATTAAGGAAAGAACATGTGTGCAATCCATAACCAGTATCTATATTTGTAATATCAGATATTTGCAGTTGATTATTCAAAGAAAATACTATAAATTTCTGAATTCTATCTACCTCTAGAAAAATATCATATTCCTACATTTCTCTTGTAAACTAAAGTTTAGTTTGTGTTGTTATCACAACTGTCACTTTCCCAAACTATTGACAAAAATACCAAAAAATCAGTTGGACACTTTACATTTTGATTTTGAATTGTAATACATTTTGTCTCCCTATCAATTTCTTATTGAGAGAGGTCAGCTAAATAAGCTGCATTATCACAACCTTAAGTGTTATACTTTGAGAAATAGTATACCCTTATAGGAAAAGATGAAAATGTTAATGAGAGATCTATGGGCAAAATTAATCCACCCATCTGAACCAATAGATACTCTATGTAGGCACAACCATCTATAAAGTCTTCTAATCCTGCTCAATGTTCCTTCTCCTCACTAAAGACACTCATGAATAACGTTTCATATCTTGAGGGAGCATACACCTTCTAGAGTCTAGACCATTACGGATCATTCTTACAAGAACTTATCAAAAGTGATAGCTTGCAGCATTACAAGATATCACACAACCAAAGAAAACCTCCTAGTTGTGGCATCCACCATTTTCTTCTCAATTGCATCATACATTTTTCCAGTTTCTGAAATGCAAATGCAGGTAGGAGCAGTGTCGTGTCACCAGCATGTGAGGGGACCTCCATGTATCACCTCAATCCTATGGCTCTTGTGATTAGATTTATTCCATTATTTGAATTTTCATAGACCCCACATGAGTAAACTCTGACAAAATATTCTCTTTGTGGCTTAGCAAGTCTGTTGCAGACATGATTTATCCATTCCTATATGTGAGTAAACTCTTTGATAAAATCTTCCATTTGTGGCTTAGGATATCTGTTGCAGACATGATTTATCCCTTTATCTTAACCCCAAGCACATGAAACTCACCCACGTAACAACAATACCTTTCTTAGTATGACAATGTGAGAAAATCCATGTTTCTTGAGCTATTATAATTCCTCCTCATTATCTGTTGGCTATTTGAATGATCTTCCACAATTGTCAATTGGAAACCTTCTTAGCTGCACTATCATATATGGGGGATCTGCAGTTCATTTTCTCTGTTATTAGGGAGTGTAGATTTAAGAGGAACCCTTATTTTTCTTCCTAAATATGTACCAGAAAAAACGCATATGCACATTGCAAAAATCCTAAACAATACTCAGAAAAACCAAGAAATTTGAAAAAAGACCAAAAGATACAATCTGAGAATAAAACTTAAAAAATAACAAAGAAATCACACATCAATATGTGAAACTATCATTTTGTAGCTAAAGGTTGAATTTTTTTGGCCTCTTTGGGTAGCTTTCACTGCATTTCACCCTCCTCTCAGCTCCAAAAATTAGAATCAAAAATTGTGGTGGTGGGGGCTAGTAGGAGAGGCAAGGCACAAGAGGCTGTCTTTGTCGGTATGTACTCCTAATTAGGTTTAGTTATTTAGTTTTCATTTTCTTCTCTTTTAAATTTGGTAGATTTCCTTTGTGGATAACCTTCAACTTAGTTTCCATGACCACAACAAGGGGTATAACTTCCATCAAATTAACCCAAGACTTGCATTGGTCTTTCCCACTAAAGTAAGCCACACCAAAAGAGTTGGATGAACTATTTTACCCAATTTCATCACTTTATCACGACTCTTGAGGACATGAACCTAGGTCTCCTCTCTAGAAACCTTGATGCTTTATAACTTGAGTTTATCTATTAAACAATATGTTATGGAAATCACTAGTGTAGAGTGCACAAAGAACATGAAAGTGGGCTTACACCTATCATATGGTTACACTCGATCCATTACCCAAGATGTCACCGCAGTAACAAATAGCAATGAGCTTCACTCCATGCAATATCATAAATTCTACCTCTAACCCTTTTAGCATAAATTCTACCTCTAACCCTTTTACAAGGTACCCAAGAGCCCACTGGAATAGAACCAAGGCTTACATTGTGAAACTTATCATTTCCCACCATTTGCTCAAAACCCATTCAAAATGTTACTTCTATAATGTAATCTACTAGTTTTCTTGTCCATTTTAAATGAAACTTTGTAACTTTTGAATCCAAAATAGGTGACATTATTAGGTCTATGCATTGCTGCAAGTTTGACCTCTAACATTAGCTGTCCCTTCTAATGCATGTAACTACGACAATATTAAATACACTGCCAATGCATGTAATGTAATGTCCCCATTTTCCAGCCTACCTAATGAATAAAAATTAATTTAATTAATTAATGTTGCTTGGCAAAAAGTGCAAATTATAAAGGTAATATTAATTCATTATATTAAAAAGGTTATAAAGTGACATTGGGGAATAATTTAATGATAAATTAATAAAGTCACTTTATAATCATGTGTTAAGTGATTTTTGGCAGGAAAACCCTAAAAAGGTAAAAAGGCATTATAAAAAGACTTGAGAGCTCATTCTCTCAATATTCTGGATTATTATTTTACTTTTGGGGTTTCTATTTTGGAAGAGCTCTTTGGAGTCCAAAACCCTAGGTGGGTATTCCTACAAGTTCCAATTTCGGTGGTGAAAGATTCCTCCCTAGCTGGTGTTGGTTGATTCATCCAGGATTCGCACTTGTGCGATAAGGCAAATTTATGAATCTCCTTCAGAGATGAATTTGAGGATTAACGATAGAAATCAGCTTGTCTGAGAAGCAAAGATTTTGAAGATTCAGTGTGAGGGTTTCTGAATAATATGCATATTCATGCCTGAGATTATTATTGCAAATTTTAGGGTTTTGTTATTCAATTTGGTAGTTTGGGAAATTGGACGAAATTTATATTATCTGTACCAGTGAAGCTTCAATAGATATTTGGCTCAGAATTAAATAACACCAATCGCACTATTTTGAGGTGAATTAAATGAATAATAATCTGTTGACATGGAGAGCCATACGCTATTTGGAGTCTTAAGAGGTAATCTACATTGGATATTTTAATTGTTGAAGTCTTATTTTTTATCGCCGTCCCCCATATTGGAAACTTGGTTATTACGGAGTTTGTTAAATAATATATATCATTCTCTACTTATCGCGTGTTGCTTGGCTGAAGCGATCTAACAAATTAGACATTTGAATGGAGACAAATTAATGCAAACAAGGGGGAGTCGAGTTATTTACTTATTGCAGCGCCACCATCCTATTTTAATCTTAGCCTTTTACCTAACGTGTAAGTCAGGGTGGGGCCGCTGCCCTCAAGCTAAAGTCAAATTTGATGTGTAACTCTTTTTGGGTCCAAGGGAAGGTGTATGGTGAAATATTGCTTTCCTCAAGGGATTGTGGCATTAATCCTCATCAATGTCTTTTGCAATGCCTTCTAAAGAGGCACGATAGGAAAGCAAGCAGCACTACATGCTATTGATACCATCTAAATGTCATTCGCTGCACTTTCTCAGCCCCATGTGGAGTCTTGGACTGGTGTGTGGTTGGTTGGAGAGGCGTTGGTGATTCTTACTGCTGGTCAATGGTTTTCTTGAAGACTCAGAGCTAAGTTCAAGTTGTTGTTTGCATCTCAGACCCACTTTTACTCCCAGGTTTGGGTATTGCATCATTTAATGTTAGTCATATGCTAAACTCTGCTCAGAAAAATCAAAATGTTATAACCTTGTAATCTGAAGTTGATTTCTGAGTGCAACAATCTGTTATCAGATTTTGTAATCTGTCCTTCTGAGAGTACATTTATGTTGTTCAAGTCTGAAGAATCTTGCCATAATATATTGATGCAGTACAAGGATGGGGGATTTTTGTCAAACAGCCCATCCAAGCAGCCATAACACCACCAACAACCTTACTTCAAAAGTTGAAAACATTTGCAACAAATTTTTAATGGAAAATATAACCAAATCTTCTTCATTCAAATTGAATAAAATGATTTTTACATACAATTTGCATCTACAACAACAACATATGCTACTGCCATTCCATAAGCTAAACTGAAATCAATTCTACAGGCAAGAATCGCTACAACTCCACAAACCCATCACTTATATCCATCACTGCTCCCTGATTATCAAGAGTCTTTTAAAACGCCTTCTGGGTTTGGTGCACCCCGTTCTGAGCTTTCCGGATCATTTTGAAATTCTTGATTTCGTTACCGTATGAGAAAGTTATGTCCAATTTACTGAAATTGAGTCTCACAGTCACGACTCAAACAATCTTTCTCTCCCTAAAATGCCAGTCAAACCTCTACCTCTTCCATTCTAGGTATGGGATGCATGCCTTCAGCCCCTTAATTGTTCTTTTCTAATAATTTTTCAAATCTTTTCCTGAATTGGCATCCACTATCTCATTCCTACACCTCCACTACCTCAAGCACTTGCATCAGGAAGATTCCAGCACTTACAAAATCATTTAATATTGATGGAGCATGAGGAGAAAACAATTTAAAAATAAATCATGCCTGCAAGACCACAACCAAAAGAAAGAAATTAAAATAACATAAATAATTTTGATGTGCAAGATTGCTCGTGCACCCGGATGCTCCTGCATCATATATATTCTTAGTCTTCAGTCTGTTTTGTGAAGAGTTGTCTTGTTAACAGCAGAATGCCATTTGAAATATCAGTTAATTTGTGAAGGGTTATTATGCATACTGATTATCAGATTTAGACAAATGTTCTTTGTGTTATCTTGTCAAAACATATGCACATTCATGAGATAAGTTTGATAAAATGGAACATCTATCAAACTAAACAAATCACAAAAACGCCATACATTCTGGAAGGGGTCTTTACATGTAATTATGTGTTGGGGATCTAAAAATTGGGTGTTAAATTTATGATAAGAGTGTGACAAATATGTTTATTCAAATTCCAAATACACCATCCAAGAGGCTCATCCACATGAACCATCAACCCCACCTAGCAAGCACCATCTAATGTACTTTTACCATGTAATACAAAAACTCTTAAAATATTATTCTGACATTTTATGTATTTTTTCGGTGAGGCATATATTTGGCATAAAAAAACATGTTACTATGATAGATTTATATCCTCATAACTATCAACTCTTAAATTTTTGAGTGTGATGGAATTGGTAAAAGGCTTTTTAACCTTGAAAGGGTAAATTAAATGTTTCCTACCACTCAAGTAAATCTAGTGGAAATCTATATAATTTATTTTTTATTTTAAATTACGGCATGCAATTTATGTAGACTATTTATTTTCAGCTATACAGTCTTGGATAGGATACAACACAACCAGTGGGAGAAAGCAATAAAAGGTAGTCATATCATGACTATGTTTATATAAATTTAGTGCTTTCTACTTCTTTTCTTAATCTACGTATCTTTACCCTATTATTTCTATATTATAACTAAATGTACTATTTAAGTCTCATTGACCTACATTCGGTTATTCGAGAACACCAAAATAATTTCTCTTTACCCAGGTGTTCTTCAAATAGTAAAGTCAATATGCCCATGTCCTTGAGCAAAAGAAAAAATTTAATCACAAGAGTTAGAATCTGTTTTACTAGCGAATGCATTTTAACCATAAAACATATTTGACAGTATATTGTTATCATTCTCCCTTTAAATTGGATTTGTCAAGGGAATTCACATAAAAGAAATGCTTATTTACTTTCCTAGTATGTAAAAGAGACGAAAAGTGACCAATAAAAATATAATAAAATACAAAAATGTTTTAACTTCTAACTCTTGAAAGAATGATTGAGAGGAATGATACGTGCAACATGTCTAACATAGGAGGCACAACTCTAGGTAATCATAGGAGCTTACTTGTTATCTGTGGTGTTGCGATAAAACTTGTAGAAGGAATCCCAATGATGTGCCTGTCAGTCCATATGAAGATAACAAAATGACAAACATGACAAAGGATGTTTGTGGCAAGTAAAGGAACCTGAAAAATGCCCCACCTCTAAAAACAATCATTGTCCTAAACAAGCATAAAACTTTTCATATATTTAATATGCATATAAATGAACAGCAGTCTCCAACATGGACAGCACAACACATGATTCAAAGTTCAGTTGTCAGATGAAATAGAAAATCCATAAACTATTTTACAGAAAAAATGATCTCCAATAAACATAAAATAAGCAAACTATTGGCACTAATTCGGAAAAACAGGCCATTTTACAGTTAAAAAAATCATGGAAAGACAAAAAGATCAATTGAATGATTAAAGAAGCCCTCTTTACACAAACCAATTAGACCCTAAAATGTACTACCTAGTATGAGATACGATGCATAAAGATGACAAGACCAACTCAAACTACTCTAGCCACTTTTGCACCCTATTGTCTCACTAAATAGTATAACTGCAAAACAAAAACATTCATCCTACTAGATTTAATATTCCCTTAGTCATTAGAATTCTAGATATTTGGTCCTAGAGGCATGAGATAGATTTTTTAAAATTTTAATATATAGAAAACTCTTGCTCAACCTTTGTTTGTTTTGGGTATGATTTTTTCTTACATTCAAAGAGATGTTTTCCTTAATGAGGTGGCTAGGAATATTTTTATTATGTATTTTATTAATTTAGATTATCCTACACCGCTTTTTTGTTTTTAAGAAACGATTCCTTGAACTTTGAAGCGTAACTCCTTTCTAAAATGTCTCAATATTCCTTACTAGGAATATTTAAGTGTAATTTCTTTCTTAGGCATCTCAATATTCCTTACAAAGAATATTGGACTGTAAATTCTTTTCTTTGCACACATGTGTGCACTCCTCTTGTCATGAGGAATATACACATGGGAATATCTAATGCAAGTTGGCAAATATAAAGGCTTGGACTTATGTGCATAACTCCTTTTCACCTCTATAAAATAGAAATTTTCCATCCTCCTTTATCGTGAGACTGAGTTATCTTGTTATCATGAAACTCTTGTTTTTTAGTCTAGCGAAGAGATTTTAAGCATTTTTAAATTTCAAGTTGCCATCTTCACTAATGCATACAGGCTTTTTTTGTCTCACCTTTGTTGTGGTATGAGTTTATTTTAATTTGTTAATTTATTTTTCTTTATTATTTGATGTTTAGTAGTTGATCTCGGCATAATTTTTTTCTAAGACATAAACATCTATCCTTGGTCTACTTTGCATCAACTCTTTTCTATTGTGGTTGTTTGAAATCTTGTAATGTCCCCTTCCCAGCTGTGACCGTTTCAGTTGACCGTTGGCCTATTCCGGAGACCCGTAGGCTACGCGGATGGTGAAATTAGGGTTTCCTGGTTTTGAGGAGGTTGTTGCTTGAGGTTCGAAATTCTGTTTGCGGATTCTTTCTGGGTTTTCAGAGAGCTTCGCAGTGATGTGTTCAATTTGGCATTCCGAGCAACTTCGCGAATTTACTATTTTTAGTAAATTCTATTTTTGGCAATGGACAGTTTGGGTTCAGTTCAGTTGGTCCTCGTCTTCAGATGGTTCAGCTGGCACTTCAATTCTTGGGCTTGGGCGCATATTTCTTGGAGAGATAAGTATTTTCATTATAATATTATATTTTAATATTATACCCCTTGCCTAGCAGTACAACTTTAAGTTGTTTTAAAAGGGGAACCTTGAGGGTCTAGGCGTCATGGAGAGATAAGTTATATCTTTAAATGTCAAATATTGAGATGAAGAAAGGGACGCCTATTGAGAGAATTGATTTTATTTTAAAAAAGAAAATACAAAGTGAAATATTTCATGGGTGAAAAAGGACGCCATTCTTTGGAGGGAAAAGGTGAATTTGAAATTAGGGTTTGGGCGCCTTCTGGAAGCTTCTAGATGTTTCTCTCTTGTCTATTTAATTAGGCCTCAGCTCTTCATTTGGCATCTTTTGTCTACTACATCGTTATGCTACTGAATTATCTTCAGGCACTCGCTTCGAGGAAAGCATCCCTCCTAGCATGGGCTCATCTTCTTGCTTGAAAGATAGCAACTAGTTGAGAAGTTAGCTTGTAATAGGTTTGAATTGCATTTCCAATTGAGTCATTGCATTTTGGGAGTTCTAGTTTACATTTTCTATCATATTTTGATGTTGCTGAATGTCATTGAGGAATGTAAGATTTGAACACAGCTCATGAAATAAAAATGCTATCATTCTGGGTATTGAATCTATAAATCTGTTTATGTGGAGCAACCATTCTTGCCAATTTCCAGATTTTATTTGGGTCTTTTTGATTTTATAGAGTAAATTCGCCCTTGCAGCTGGGCCGTACCATCTTGAAGTGCATCGAAGTTTGTGCCAAAATAAATAAGGCTTGTTTTGGGTGGTTTAGGAATTGCATCTTGGGCGCCTATATCAGTATAGTAATCTGCATTCGATCTCTCGTCAATAGGATGTGTTTAGAGTGAGTTATGTGCAATTTCGTGAGTTATTATGTTGATGTTCTGCATTAAATCTGTCAAATCAGTCATACCAGATTTAAGGAAGTTCATCAGTGGTGCGAGGGGTTGATATTCAAAGAGTTTGTGATTGTAGAAGAGGGATCTTATCTTGTTATAGCTTTGGAAGTTCTTACTCTTATGATAGCTGGCAAGCTCTCTAAATTGCTGTAAGCTGGACAGTAGTACTGTCAGCAATTCATTCCCTTCATTTTGAATTTACATGTAATCCCCACTGAATAAGTGGAAGAGGCTGGCTTGCCGCCTATTTGCTTTCAGTTGAGTAGTTTAGGGACCCTCTGATGGACAATCTTAGGCAGGCCATGGAGGAGAAGGATGCAAGGATGGAAAAGAAGTTTGATGGAATGATTGAGATGATGTCTCGGTTACTTGCTCGGATGGACCAGCAAACTTCTCAGAACCATACTCCGAATCAAAACCATGCTACAAGAGAAAGCAGTGGAGTCAATGGAAACAATGGGAATAATGGGAACAATGGTAATGGAGGCAGTAGAACCATTGGACAGCATGATGCCATCTCTAGCGGATCAGCCTCTAGACCGCTCTTTCCTACATTCACTCTGAGGGAAGAACAACAAGTTGAAGCCACCATTCCTTTGGTAGACGATGCCAGGAAGGCCTACATGGAGTATGCTACCCTACCTCCTGATCTTAGAGACCAATGGTCCTTTGATCAATTCTTGAATCAGAGAAACAAAAGACATGGAGGAAGAGTTGATAATCGAGCTTATATGGCTCCTAGAACTGATTTTCATCAAGCCTTGGGGAAGGTAACATTGGCTCACTTCGATGGAAGTGATAAGTGTTCAGCAAGATCGTGGGTTCAGAAGTTAGACAACTACCTTTCACTTCGTCCCATGCCAGAAGAAGATGCCATCAAGTTTGCAACACTTCATTTAGAGGGAGCTGCTCATGAGTGGTGGTACCATGGTTTGGTCACACTTGGCCATAACCTTATTCGAACCTATGGGGAATTCACCAACAAGCTGATTGAAAGGTTCGACACTAAGGATCCTGAAGTAAGATTTTGTGAGTTTGCACAACTGAAGCAGCATGGCTCCTTGGATTCTTACATTGCCGATTCCCAGAGACTTTCTGTGATGGTGCCCAACATCACCGAAAGAAGATTGGTTGTTTTGTTTTCCGAACGGTTGGTTGAACCCTTGAAAGGGTGGGTGAAAGCTTTCGATCCACCAAGTCTTGATGAGGCAATCAAGAAGGCTCGTAGTATGGAGTTATCAGCCCCTAGGCCTAAATTTCCACCTAAGCCTTTTGGCCATAGAAGGATAAGAGACATTCTTCTAATCAGCACAAGAAGTTCCCACCTAAGTTGACTGAAGAGCAACGTGAACAGCTCAGAAAAGAGGGCAAGTGTTACACATGTTTAGAGCCTTGGACTAAGGGCCATAGATGTCCTGGAAGAGGGCGTTATAATCAAATGGGAACCTATTCTGATTATGAATCAGCATCTGATATGTCAGATCAACAGTCTTATTTTGGGGACAGCGAAGATGAAAGAGCCACAGAAGAGTCCGATCATGAGCAAGGAGTTGGGGGCCCTATTGCCCAACTCTCTAGTTTCCAAAAGAACGAATCTTTCAAGGTTCGTGGGGGAGTTGGAGGTCATCGTATCGTGGCATTAATCGACACTGGTGCGACGCATAACTTCATTGATGAAGGTGTGGTTGCAAAGAGAGGTCTCAAGACCGAAGAATTTGAAGGCTTCAAAGTCATGGTGGCTGATGGGTTCCATATTTCTTGTACCCGAAGAGTTCCTAACATGTCTTTGTAGTTGGGGAACTATGAAGTCAAAGATGACTTTTATGTGGTTACTATTGGTGACACAGATGCAGTTTTGGGCATACAATGGTTACGTTCACTTGGTGAAATCTCTCTCAATCTACAAACAATGGAGCTCAAGTTCCAATCTGATGGCAAGAGGGTTGTATTGAGAGGAATGTCCAATGGTGGTCCTCGAATAGTTTCATTCAAAAGGATGGAGAGGCTGATTAGACATGACCAAGTGGAGTGGGCTGCGGAATGCATGGTTCTTCCAGCTAGTCCAGTTGAGACAAAGAGGGAATACCCTCCAGATATTCAGTCAATACTCACCAAGAGGAGTAAGGTGTTTGCTGATCTACCTCCTGGGCCACCACCTGAAAGAGGAGTTGAGCATGTCATTGAGCTCAAAGAAGGTGCCAAACCTGTCATCACAACTCCGTATTGATATCCTAAGAAGCAGAAGGATGAAATTGAGAAGAACATAAAGGAACTTCTGGAGATGGGCTTCATTCGCCCTAGCAAGACTCCCTTTGCTTCAGCTGTGGTTCTAGTGAAGAAGAAGGACGGCACCATCCGCATGTGTGTGGATTACCGTGCCTTGAATCAAAGCACAATAAAGAATCGATATCCTATTCCTCGGATCGATGAGCTCATTGATGAGCTACATGGTGCTAAATTCTTCTCAAAAATTGATTTGAGATCGGGTTACTATCAAATCCGGATGAGAGGTTCAGATGTTGAGAAGACGGCATTCAGATGCCACTATGGCCATTTTGAGTTCCTAGTCATGCACTTTGGCTTGACTAATGCTCCCGCCACTTTTCAGTCTTGCATGAACAGAGTTTTCCAGAAACAATTGAGGAAATTTGTGTTGATATTCTTTGATGATATTCTCATCTTCAGCAAGACATGGGAAGAACACCTCAAGCACTTGGAGGAAGTGCTTAGCATCCTTGAATTAGAAAGTTTGTTTGCGAAAGAATCCAAATGTGAATTTGGGATGAAGGAGTTGCTCTACCTTGGTCATATAATCAGCGCTAATGGGGTGAAGGTTGATCCTGAAAAGATCAAGGCAATAGTAGATTGGCCACCTCCAGAAAATTTGACTCATTTGAAGGGATTCTTGGGTCTGTGTGGCTTCTGCAGAAGATTCGTAAAGGGTTATTCTCAAAGTGCTGCTCCTCTTACTGACCTCACTAAAAAGGGGGCTTTCCTGCGGTCAGAAAAGGCTCAAAGTGTGTTTGATAAGTTCAAGAAAATCATGAGTTCTTGTCCAGTATTGGCCATACCTGATTTCTCCAAACCCTTCGAGTTACAGTGTGATGCATCTGGGGAAGGTATTGGGGCTGTTTTGATGCAGGATAAGCATCCTATTGTGTTTGAAAGCAGAAAATTAAGGGGTGTTGAAAGAACCTATTCTATCTATGACAAAGAAATGCTTGCAATCATGCATGCATTAGCCAAGTTCAGACAATACCTGGTAGGGAGCATGTTACACCCCGGAATTTGTATAGTTACTATTCTAGTAATGCTTAGAGCATTCCGATTGTAAGGAAGGTTTTGAATGAATAAATGTGATTGAACTTTGTTGTCAATATGAAATCCTGTTTACATGTTATGTTTGGCTCATTCTGTATTCTTGATTAGAGGAAAATAATTAGTCTTGTTTTATATATTTGAATTATATATACTGCAAATATTGTGAGCATTTGACTGTCGTGGTTTTGTGCCATGGATGCAGGAACAGGAGCTATTCCTCCAGGTGGAGGGGAAATATCACTCAGGAAGAGGAACTTGGTCGACTAACCGGTAAAGTTGATCGTATGAGCATACACACACTTCACTGAGGATTTTAGGAATTGAGTCAGATTAAGTTGTCATGATAAGTCATCCTTAGGCTTAGGAGTTATGATTACTTCTTCATGCTTTATGAGTGATGTTCCTTGATTGACTGACTTACTGTTCTGTGAGCCTTGAATGTGAAATCTGAACTGATAAGTTACTGATGCCTGGAATTTACAGTTAAATGTATAAATACGTGTTTATGCAATTACGTCTATTAGAGGTGCTCTGACTGGCCTATAATACACGTAATTGGAGATTTGAAAATAAACATGTATAGATATATTTAAGTGTAAACTGGGTAAGTTAATTAATATATTTAATGATATATTTAATATCGATGTTATTATAGTTTTATCGGTAATATAATATATTAATATATCTAATATAATATTTTGAATATTATATAGATATATTTATATATTAAAAGAAAGGTAAGTTAAAAACTATAATAATATTGTATTGAATATAATATAAAATATATTAATACATTTTAATAAAAATATTAAATACCTAAAACTTTGGAAAGATTTTATATAAACTATAATCTTTGGCATTTAAATTTACATTTATCTTATAAAGGTATTTGAGTTTATTTACCTTTGGAAATAAAGGTAATAAGACTTTCATAGTCTTTGGTAAATACTTTGCAAACCATACAAAGGAATTTCGAAATATTGAAATACTTGGAAAATATTTTAAAGGAAAAAGAATTTCGAAATTTTGTAAAGGCCAATGTAAATTTATAAAAATCATTTATGGAAATGTAAGTATGAACTATAGACTTTTTAAAGATTTAAAGTTAATGTTTGAATAAACTGAAAAATCGCGGATTTCTTCATGGGAAGAAATCACGCGACTGTTTGAACCAGAAAAATAGTGGAAAACAATGGAGATTAATCCGCGCCCAGCTCGCATAGCTTAGACCTGGTCGCGGATGCTTGAACGCCACCGGTCTGGGACGCGTGGGTGGAAGGAGGCCTGAACTGTCTGTGCGTAACCCTTGACGTTTTCAGCAGCAAAATTCAAACGCCATTTGTTCTTTCAGTTCGCCATTTTTGAGGGCTTTTCCCAGTGACTAAACCTGTACGTGGTTGATCCACGAAATTGGCATGTGATATGTTGAAACATTCTTGAGAAATTATGTTGAATCATCAACTCTTTTGCTGTGTGACTGCCACTGCGGATTTTGACATTTTCAAAATGAGAGGTGTCGAATTCTCATGCCTACAAGGTAGGAAACATGAGAATTCAAAACCTATAAATAGGTTCTCACTCATTGTTGAAAGGGACTCAATTTTTCATTCACTCTCCTTGCCTTGGAAAATTCGAAATACAGTGCTGTGGTATTTCTATGTTTTGAAATTCCATTTTATGAAAGCCATTGTCATTCTATGAGAGCTATTGCCATTTTATGAAAGCCATTGTCATTTTATGAGAGCCATTGCCATTTTTGTGAAAGCCATTGCCATTTTGTGAAAATCATTTGCAATTGAGACAGTATTGCTGAGAGACAGTATTGCTGAGAACACTTTTTGCATTTACCTGAAAGTAGTTTTTGCTTAAGCTGAGAGAAGGCTGCGAAGGACGGTGGAGCAAGGATTGAAGCTACCGATCAAGCTCATACGCAAAAGGAAATCAGGCATGAGATATATGTTGATAGATTTTCTGTTATTTATTTTAAAATGTATGATTAGATTGCTTGATTATGTCTTGCTTTATGAAAGGAAAAATAATAAGAAACCTCTATGTTCTATGAAATTGCTGAATTGGGAATAGTTTAATTCCTTAGAAAAGGCTTATTGAATTTAAGAGATAGCTTAAAGAGCTGGTCAAATTGGGGAATAGTTTAATTTCCTTAGAAAAGCTTTTGAAATAGCTTAGAGAACTTGATGAATTGGAATAACTTAAAAGCATGTTGAAACGAATCATTTGAAATCATAGATGAATTTGAAAGGGAAATATTTGTTTACTTTTAGTAAAGTACCTTATAATTTGTATTGCTTGAATACTGCTTGAATTCCTTAAGTAAAGGAAAGGGATTAGTTATTAAATACTAGGACGAGGGTGGATTCAGAACCAAGGTAGTCTAAAGCTTTAGAGTTAAATAGGTTAACTAGAGAAAGCTACGTACTCCATGGATAAAGATTTCCATGTTGGGAAGTACCAGAGGGACCCCTTGTTGACTGTACTCCATTTCCTGTTTAAGTAGTTGAAGTAGGAAGTCTAGGGTGATTGACTACCCACTGAAGGACTCAACCTACGCGTAGGATAAGGCAGCCTTAAGTCAAACCAAACCTGACTTAGTGCAAGTGATAGATGACCGTCAGTATAAGTACTGCCGAAATGCTTTGGCCAAAGTAGTGTAGTATACCTAACGTCCACTTAGACTGTGAGACGAATTACACTGTCAGTTCACAGTAATCCAGGTTACATGCTAGATTGAGATTGTGAGGACACAAGGATTTAGTTATGTAGGATTACACACTATGCTCAGTTGGTCATACAGAACCGGTTACCCAACCAATCTCCTCGAAGAAGGGAGGGCCGTCTACTTAACAGTAAACGTGCGGGGGACCGCAATATAAGTCCGTGGTTGGTGGAAAAGCACCTGAGTAATGTTTCCCCTCCACCTTAAGACTTCTGATGAACCAAGGTTTGAAAGGGAAGATCCTGGACAGTCTTATTCCTATTTGCTCAAAAGCTTCCGAGCTATGTTTGAAACTTGTAAGATTCTTACCTTGCTTTTTATTTTGAAGAAAAGTAATCATGAAAGCGTACTCTGTTATTTACTTGGAAAATAGAACAATGATGTATCGTGTCTTTTATTTCTTTATGATGAAATGTTCAATTAGAATGAAAAGAAAAGTTATTTACTTTGTCATTTAATTGTATTTCCTTGTATCTTATTAGTGAAAATTAGAAAATTTTTTGTTTACCCGGTTTTGGGGTTGTTACATGTGGTATCAGAGCTACCAGGTTTAGCTCTGGAACCTATGAGTTCACCAAATTTTCCATTTCCAACATTACCTAATGTTGTGAAAATTCTTGTGTCAGGATGGTACGTGTCAGATTTACGGCAAGAAAGTCCGTGATCGGAAACGAACGCTACCTAAGGGCCAAGAAGGAAAAGGAGGCAATTGTGAAAACAATTGAAGGAACCAACTACGACAACGTAATTTGGTTGAGTGACACTGAAACCTTCAGTAACGCACTTTCCCGAATCCATAGTGAGAAGAAAAAGATGAAACTGGAGGCAATGTACAACTACCTTCCCTCCGTTGCACCCGAAGAGTCTGAACCCTTATCTCTATCTAGAGATATGCCATCTGAAGGAAGTTCCAGTCCAGCCTTCATGTTTAGGGATCCTAGAGTTGTCCCAATGGCGGAAGTAATTATGATATCTTCAAGTAAAGAGTCCGATGAATACACACCAAGGACACCGCCAATGGAGAAATGGTCTCATGAACAAATGGACCATAAAGAAGAAGATAACTTAAAGGATATTGCATCCCGAATATATGTATCGGACAATAAATCCGAGGGTTACTATCCATTTTGGGATAGGGAAGATCAGATTAGGGAAGAACTTATTGAAAGAGAAATACAACTCTCTCAATCCATAGGATACACTCCTCTTAGTTATGTATCCGAGAATGAATCGGAAGGGTATTCACCCCTTGACTATTTGAATAGTCGTTCTATGTAAATCTTATGGATTCTTTGAAATCCTCCTACTATAAATAAAACAAGGTTTATCTATCAATCAATGTCAAATATTTTTGTGTGAAAACTGCTGTTTGTTTGAATGGTGCTTGATTATATGTTTACTTAGTAGTAAAGTAAAAATTAATCTAACTTGAAATTAAAAATCAGGTTATAATTTCTTTAACTTATGGTTCAAGTATACGAAAGAAATCGAAATAAATCCAAAGCAAATCAGCAAGAAGAATTGCCACCGGCTGAGATGGAAGCTAAGCTAGACCAGATATTGGCTAGACTAGCCAACCTTGAGCAGGAAAGAGCCAAGGATAAAGGAGAAAAAGATATAACTATAGAAGAGTTAGAAGAAAATTCTTCACACCATGAAGAAAGAGAGAAGTCTCCTACCAATTCCAGGGATAAGAACAGAAAGATGATATCTCGAGAATTAACAAGGGATATGAAGAAGATTTATCCACCCAAGTTCGATGGAACTGCTGGGGGTGACAAAGCCGAAGCATGGCTTGTCCAAATGGAAAAGTACTTCAAAATCCGAGATTACGATGAAGTCACCAAGGCTGCTTGGGGAGCCTACCAGTTGGCTGGAGAAGCTTCTAACTGGTGGATGAATAAAAAGCTGGAGCTCAACCTAAGTTCATGGAAGTTAACTTGGAACGAGTTTGTTGAAATCTTCCGTAACCGGTGGTTGCCTCAACTGTATTATGATCAGAAATTGTCCGACTTCCAGGAGCTGAAACAAGGAACCATGACGGTTCACGAGTACTGGGAGAAATTTACTCACCTTATCCGCTATGTGCCAGTTTATCTCAAGGATGAACGATTCCAAATTCGGAAGTTCATTCTAGGTTTAAATCATCGGATAGGAAGAGAGGTTGACATGCATGGTCCAACCACTATGGACCTTGTATATGAAAAAGCTATCCGTCAAGAACAGAAGCTTAGGGCAGATTCCTACTATCAAGATAGGAAGGATCAGAGGAAGGACAGTGATGGGAGCAACAAGACGGCATCAAGGAAGGAAGACTCCACTTTCACTTCCAGAAAGCAAAAAGGGAAGCGGTCTCGCTTCAACGGAAAAGATTTCAAGGGAGACAGGAAAAGGAATGACACCACCAACAAGGATGGAAATGGAACAAGCAAGTCAGGAATAATTCCTGAAAAGAAAGGACCAAGGGATGGATGTTTTATCTGTAAGGGAAACCACTATGCAAGTGAGTGCCCTGATAAGACTTCTAGCTCTCAGTCACGAGGAAATGCTTTGCCTTCGCAGCAGGCGATGTTCCAGCAGAGGATTCATGCTGCAGTGGACGATCGGCAGGCGGACCATCAAATCACCCCGATCGAAGTTCAAGGTAACCTTTTCGGATTACCTATTTCTGTTTTAATCGACACTGGTGCAACTGAAAATTTTGTTTCTCCTAAGGTAACTAGACAATTGTCTAGAAAGGAAGGATACATGGAAAAGGCATGGAATGTAGAGTATGCAAACCAAACAAGAGCAAAGGTTGACCAATGTCTATTTGAGGCTAGGTTAGAATTACCCAACTTTGCCACTGAGGTTAACCTATATGTCGCACCTCTAGGGTCCTATGATGTAATCTTAGGAATGAATTGGCTGTGGAGACATAGGGCTTTTGTAGATTGCCAAGCCAAGACTGTAAAATGCCTTGATGATTTAGGAAACCTTGTAGAAATCCAAGGGATACCCAGGAAAGTGACTGTTCGGCAGATCACAGCAATGCAGCTGATGAAAGCCAAGAAGAAAGGTTGTCAACTTTTTGCAGTCAAAATTGAGAAACTAGGCCAATAAGATGGAAACTCTGTGTTTCAAAGTTCTCAAGAACTTGAAGATGGAGAGGTGGAAGAAACAGGCAGATCAGATATGGAGAAGTATCCTATCTTAAGAGACTATGCTGATGTATTTCCAGAGGAACTACCAGGTCTTCCTCCAAAGAGAGTGTTCGATTTTTCAATCGACATTGTACCAAGATCTGGAACGATTATCTAAGGTACATACAGAATGACCTGTTGAGACTCATGGAATTGAACTGATTGGATGGAATTACTAATCGAAGTTCATCTGACCCACAACGTATCACCATGGTACGATATTTGTCAAAGAAGGATTTTACGATACGTTTATGCATGATTGAATGCTAAACAAAACAGCAGTAAAGAACAAATTGCAGAATTTACCGCATTGATGATAACCTCTTTGATGTGGATGAAAGATGCGGTATATTTCATAAGATAGATCACGAGATCGGGATATCAGGTAGAGTAGGATGAAGACAAGCGCAAGAAACAACATTTTAGAACTTCAGCTATATAGGGCATTATGAGTTCAGTTCTACCATTTAGTTTAGCTAAATGCTCTGATACTAAGATCTCAGATAAGTATTGAGAATTACTTGGATAAATTTGTATTGAATAACTCTGGGCATTGAAGTTCTCCAAGAATGAGAGAAGAACATTACCAAACATCTTGGATGGTGACACAAAGGTTAAGAGCACAAAGCTTTATGGGAAGCTTGTCCAAGTGTACTCTTTTCAAGAAAGGTACTCACTGGGCTATCCATTATTTCTGTGAAGAATGGAGTAGACCAGGCAAAAGAATACAGGCAGTTGCTTCTGCAGTGGCCTGTACCCAGAATGTCAGAAGTACAGGAGTTTGGATTTTTGGATGTTTATACAGGAAGTTTGGCCAGGAGAACTTTTCAAGAAATTTAGCACCACACCTTTCCCAAGAAGGTAAAGAGATTTGCCAGAAGTGCCAGGAGGCGTTTGATCTTCTCAAAGAAAAGTTAACCACCGCACCAATTCTAAAAGTACCAGATCCTGAAGGAAGCTTCACAGTCATAACTGATGCTTGTGGAGAAGGATTAGGAGGTGTGTTGATGCAAGAGGGACAAGTAATTGCTTACGAGTCCAGGAAATTAAAGCCATATGAAATGAATTATGCTTCGCATGATTTAGAGTTGGCAGCAGTAGTACATGCTTTACAAATGTGGAGACACTACTTGCTCGGGAAGCCATTTGAATTGAAAACAGATCACAATGGTTTAAGATATCTCTTTACTCAACCTAATCTAAATGCTAGACAGAGAAGATGGTTGGAGTTAATAGCAGATTATGACTTTAATATTAATTATATTAAAGGAAAGGAAAATAGAGTTGCTGATGCCTTAAGTAGAAGACGCCATATTGCATCTATTGTGACAATTCAAAGCAACTTCAAGGAACAAGTGCTTTTGAAATGCAAAGAGGATGAATTTTACTTACAGGTTAAGCAGGCACTCATTAAGAATCCTTTAGACTCTAGGTATGAAGGGTATCAATTTGAATCCAGTGGAGTACTAAGGTACAAGGATAGGATGTATGTGCCAGATATCAAAGAATTGAGAAATCTTGTATGGAAAGAAATTCATGAGGCACCATATTCTGGACATCCTGGAGTAACCAAAATGATGGCTGATGTGAAACCATTATATTTCTGGAAAGGAATGAAAGGTGATGCCGCAAATTATGTAGCTCAATGCCTTGAATGTCAAAGAGTAAAAGCTGAACATCATCATCCAGCAGGATTATTGTATCCTCATGATATTCCTGAAAGGAAATGGCAGGTTATAAGTATGGATTTTGTGCAAGGATTGCCAATGTCTAGGAACAAGCATAACGCCATTTTGGTAGTAGTGGATAGGCTAACTAAGGTAGCACACTTCATACCAGGGAATCTAACCGATGGAGCACCGGTCATAGCAAGAAAGTTTGTACAGGAAGTTTTTAGGTTGCATGGTATTCCTGAGAAGATTATATCGGATAGGGATGCACGCATCACTTCTAGGTTTTGGCAAACCTTGTTTTCTGCATTGGGAACGCAGTTAAACATTAGCTCGGCATATCATCCGGAAACGGATGGGCAAACTGAGAGGGTAAATCAAGTTATGGAAGACCTACTTAGGGTATATTGCATGGATCAGCAATATAAGTGGGAAGACTATTTATCCTTGGTTGAATTTGCATATAACAACTCGTATCATTCTGCAATTAAAATGGCTCCTTTTGAAGCTTTGTATGGTCGAAAGTGTCGAACTCCTATAAGTTGGGATAAACTTGAGGATCGAGTAAGTCTTGGGCCAGAAATGTTAGCAGAAATGGAAGAACAAGTTAAGTTATTAAGCAAAGGTTAGCAGAGGCTAACAGTCGACAGAAAAGTTATGCAGATGCTAAGAGAATGCCACGAAGTTTTGTCATAGGTGACAAGGTACTTTTGAGAGTGAAACCTCACAAAAGTTCCATTAACTTTGGAAAGAATTCTAAATTGGCTCCACGTTATGTTGGACCATTTGAAGTCTTAGAAGAAGTAAACCCTGTAGCTTACCGAATCGCTTTGCCACCCGCTCTTGCTAGAATGCATAATGTCTTCCATGTATCTTACCTTAAAAAGTATATTGCTGGAGATAATCATGTTATTGATTGGACTGCCTTACAGGTAAGGGATCCAGGAGTAATAACTCTCAAGCCCGTCAAGGTGCTGGAAATACGTAAGCTACACCTACGTAACCGAGAAGTCTCACAATGCAAGGTTCAGTGGGACCAGTATGCGGAAGACTCAGCAACTTGGGAGGACTATACGGAAATCCGTAGAAGATTTCCTGACATTCTTGAAGTTTTTGAGAATGCTGAACAATAAAGATTTTGTTTAGTTTTATGCTTTGAATAATACCTTTGGTCATCGAGGACGATGAATCATAAGGGGGGGAGTATGTTACACCCCGGAATTTGTATAGTTACTATTCTAGTAATGCTTAGAGCATTCTGATTGTAAGGAAGGTTTTGAATGAATAAATGTGATTGAACTTTGTTGACAATATGAAATCCTGTTTACATGTTATGTTTGGCTCATTCTGTATTCTTGATTGATGTTATTCTTGAATAAAACAATGAATAGAGGAAAATAATTAGTCTTGTTTTATATATTTGATTTATATATACTGCAAATATTGTGAGCATTTGACTGTCGTGGTTTTGTGCCATGGATGCAGGAACAGGAGCTATTCCTCCAGGTGGAGGGGAAATATCACTCAGGAAGAGGAACTTGGTCGACTAACCGGTAAAGTTGATCGTATGAGCATACACACACTTCACTAAGGATTTTAGGAACTGAGTCAGATTAAGTTGTCATGATAAGTCATCCTTAGGCTTAGGAGTTATGATTACTTCTTCATGCTTTATGAGTGGTGTTCCTTGATTGACTGACTTACTGTTCTGTGAGCCTTGAATGTGAAATGTGAACTGATAAGTTACTGATGCCTGGAATTTACAGTTAAATGTATAAATACGTGTTTATGCAATTACGTCTATTAGAGGTGCTCTGACTGGCCTATAATACACGTAATTGGAGATTTGAAAATAAACATGTATAGATATATTTAAGTGTAAACTGGGTAAGTTAATTAATATATTTAATATCGATGTTATTATAGTTTTATCGATAATATAATATATTAATATATCTAATATAATATTTGAATATTATATAGATATATTTATATATTTAAAGAAAGGTAAGTTAAAAACTATAATAATATTGTATTGAATATAATATAAAATATATTAATACATTTTAATGAGAATATTAAAATATCTAAAACTTTGGAAAGATTTTATATAAACTATAATCTTTGGCATTTAAATTTACAATTATCTTATAAAGGTATTTGAGTTTATTTACCTTTGGAAATAAAGGTAATAAGACTTTCATAGTCCTTGGTAAATACTTTGCAAACCATACAAAGGAAATTCGAAATATTGAAATACTTGGAAAATATTAAAAGAAAAAAGAATTTCGAAATTTTGTAAAGACCAATGTAAATTTATAAAAATCATTTATGGAAATGTAAGTATGAACTATAGACTTTTTAAAGATTTAAAGTTAATGGTTGAATAAACTGAAAAATCGCGGATTTCTTCATGGGAAGAAATCGCGCGACTGTTTGAACCAGAAAACAGTGAAAAACAATGGAGATTGAACCGCGCCCAGCTCGCGTAGCTTAGACTTGGTCGCGGATGCTTGAACGCCACCGGTCTGGGACGCGTGGGTGGAAGGAGGCCTGAACTGTCTGTGCGTAACCCTTGACGTTTTCAGCAGCAAAATTCAAACGCCATTTGTTCTTTCAGTTCGCCATTTTTGAGGGCTTTTCCCAGTGACTAAACCTGTACGTGGTTGATCCACGAAATTGGCATGTGATATGTTGAAACATTCTTGAGAAATTATGTTGAATCATCAACTCTTTTGCTGTGTGACTGCCACTGCGGATTTTGACATTTTCAAAATGAGAGGTGTCGAATTCTCATGCCTACAAGGTAGGAAACATGAGAATTCGAAACCTATAAATAGGTTCTCACTCATTGTTGAAAGACACTCAATTTTTTTCATTTCACTCTCCTTGCCTTGGAAAATTCGAAATACAGTGCTGTGGTATTTCTGTGTTTTGAAATTCCATTTTATGAAAGCCATTGTCATTCTATGAGAGCCATTGCCATTTTTATGAAAGCCATTGCCATTTTTGTGAAAGCCATTGCCATTTTGTGAAAATCATTTGCAATTGAGACAGTATTGCTGAGAGACAGTATTGCTGAGAACACTTTTTGCATTTACCTGAAAGTAGTTTTTGCTTAAGCTGAGAGAAGGCTGCGAAGGACGGTGGAGCAAGGATTGAAGTTACCGATCAAGCTCATACGCAAAAGGAAATCAGGCATGAGATATATGTTGATAGATTTTCTGTTATTTATTTTAAAATGTATGATTAGATTGCTTGATTATGTCTTGCTTTATGAAAGGAAAAATAATAAGAAACCTCTATGTTCTATGAAATTGCTGAATTGGGAATAGTTTAATTCCTTAGAAAAGGCTTATTGAATTTAAGAGATAGCTTAAAGAGCTGGTCAAATTGGGGAATAGTTTAATTTCCTTAGAAAAGCTTTTGAAATAGCTTAGAGAACTTGATGAATTGGAATAACTTAAAAGCATGTTGAAACGAATCATTTGAAATCATAGATGAATTTGAAAGGGAAATATTTGTTTACTTTTAGTAAAGTACCTTATAATTTGTATTGCTTGAATACTGCTTGAATTCCTTAAGTAAAGGAAAGGGATTAGTTATTAATACTAGGACGAGGGTGGATTCAGAACCAAGGTAGTCTAAAGCTTTAGAGTTAAATAGGTTAACTAGAGAAAGCTACGTACTCCATGGATAAAGATTTCCATGTTGGGAAGTACCAGAGGGACCCCTTGTTGACTGTACTCCATTTCCTGTTTAAGTAGTTGAAGTAGGAAGTCTAGGGTGATTGACTACCCACTGAAGGACTCAACCTACGCGTAGGATAAGGCAGCCTTAAGTCAAACCAAACCTGACTTAGTGCAAGTGATAGATGACCGTCAGTATAAGTACTGCCGAAATGCTTTGGCCAAAGTAGTGTAGTATACCTAACGTCCACTTAGACTGTGAGACGAATTACACTGTCAGTTCACAGTAATCCAGGTTACATGCTAGATTGAGATTGTGAGGACACAAGGATTTAGTTATGTAGGATTACACACTATGCTCAGTTGGTCATACAGAACCGGTTACCCAACCAATCTCCTCGAAGAAGGGAGGGCCGTCTACTTAACAGTAAACGTGCGGGGGACCGCAATATAAGTCCGTGGTTGGTGGAAAAGCACCTGAGTGATGTTTCCCCTCCACCTTAAGACTTCTGATGAACCAAGGTTTGAAAGGGAAGATCCTGGACAGTCTTATTCCTATTTGCTCAAAAGCTTCCGAGCTATGTTTGAAACTTGTAAGATTCTTACCTTGCTTTTTATTTTGAAGAAAAAGTAATCATGAAAGCATACTCTGTTATTTACTTGGAAAATAGAACAATGATGTATCGTGTCTTTTATTTCTTTATGATGAAATGTTCAATTAAAATGAAAAGAAAAGTTATTTACTTTGTCATTTAATTGTATTTCCTTGTATCTTATTAGTGAAAATTGAAAATTTTTTGTTTACCCGGTTTTGGGGTTTGTTACATACAACTTAAAAACATGAAATTGACTAAGTATAAAACTTAATCCAAAGAGATAACCAAAACCAATGCCAATACTGAAACTAAAGGATTACCAAAAATAGCATAATGACCAAAGCTGAATTGCAGATGATGATATTGCCAAAATTAAACTTACTAAAAATAGCCACTGCCAAAAATAGTAAGTTCCCTTCAAGCTCAACAGAAAGCCAAACTGATCGACCACACTGAACTGCAAAAGAGTGAGTTGTTGCTAGAGTGATACTGCTATAAATATACTTACCAAAAATAGCATATTGCTATAAATAGTAAGTTTGTCAAAACCACATCTGTGCGGCAACTGAGCAGCATCATGACTTACTATAAATAGTAAGTGTTACCAAATTTCTTTTAAGCACAAATCGGGCAACCATTATGACTTACTATAAATAGTAAGTGCCCGGAAAGGATGTCAGATTCAAATGCATGTCACACCACCTTGGAGATCTCTGAAAACCCAGAAACCTTTCCTGCATGCAAGGTATCAGTCAAAATTGCATGTCATTATTTTAACATGCATGTTACCTCATCCTAAAACTCTTCAAAAACCCAGAAAGCTCCACTAGACATGCATCAGAAAAACACACATGCAAGCCCTCAAAACTGCATCTGATACCTCCTATAAAATAGGAAACCCTAATTTCCCATTCTGCTTAGCCTATGAGTTTCCGGAAATAGGCTAAATCCAATTGTAGAGCATAGGGCTAAATCGGGGACATTACAGAATTACTTTATTAAGTCTTAAGTTTGTGATTCGAATATTTCAATTCGTCTTTAGAGGAGTCCTCATAACATTCGATTTATTTCATAATGTAAGGAAGTACAAATCGATTTTAAATTATACTTCAGGAAACATTCGATTTCCTTAGTAAGTGATGAGAATAAATTAACAATGATTTCCAATAATAATATATATATGTATTTATTAATTTTATATATTTATATAATATTAAAGTTATAATAATTATATAAATACATATATATTTTATTACTTCAAGTTATATATATATATATTTATGTTTATTATTTTTAAATTTGATATTTATATATTTATTATATAATATTAATACGCATATATATCAACAGGCACTAATAATATAATATTATAATATCCTAAATGTAACAAGTGATGTATATACATATACATATATATACATATGTCCATATATATACATGTGTATGTATACCATGTCGATGCAACTATGTGGGCATATCCATTTGCCAATCACACACTTGTATCGATATGTATATACATATGGATGCATGTATATAATATATATGTATCTATATATACCTAGCCTAATTACTCGCATCCAAATACAATCCGTTGTAATGAACTTAATACAATGAGACAGTTAACAGATAAACATCACTTATAAAAAGTACAAAAGAAGATATGACTCCTAGTGCCAATCTATGACTATGGATGACTTATCTAACTCAACTGATTCAATTACTCACTCTATAGTGAAGTGTGTGTGTGCTCAGATAATTCACATTACCAGTTAACCGACCAAGCCCCTCTCCTCAGTGATACTTCCCCTCCCCTTGGAGAATGAACCTTTTTCCTGCAACCACTAGCACATACCTTTAGCAACATCACATATATAAACATCTTTAAAGTTAGAATAACTATGCTTAATAACCATCTATTCATATATGGAGTATTTCACCATGAATAACATCAACTGAGACAACATCAAATGAAACAACATTCATATTGATAACAAGGTGCATGCATCATTAATTCATCTCGAGAATTCACATCACATTCACTTTTACCGCAACTAGCAATAGTAAATAGTAACCACACATTTTGGGATGTAACACAGTGCTACTGTTGTTGGCTCCTCGGTTGGTATGGAAGGCTGTGGCTGAGGCTTGACCACCATCTTGGAAGTATCTTGCTTTGGCAACGACTCGTCCACATCCTCATGAATGTCCTCCAACCCTACATCTCATGATGCACCCACATCCTCCATTGCCTGTCTCTCAAAGTCAAGGATCTTGTCCACGGTAAACAATGGAGGCTACTCATCCCGCCTTGTCCAATCACTATAGGGATCCATCTCATCTAGATCAATAGGATCCAATGATTTTTCTTCTACTCTTTTTGTGCGCAACCGAAGGTTGTATTGCACAAAGACAAGGTCATTGAGGTGATTTTGTGCTAACTTGTTCCTCTTCTTCATGTGAATGGCCTCAAACAAGCTCCAATTGCGCGCACAATTGGATGCACTACAAGGTTGACATAGTATGTGGAGGGCAATTCTTTTTAGATGTTTGGGTATTTCCACCCCAAGTTTTCCACCAAACCTCTGCTAAAAAAAATAAATATTGAAGAGTTAGAAAAGAAAGTCAAAGACTCAAAACACATTTTATCAAATTATAAGATGCATGTGAAATAAACTTAAAGACTACCAATTTTATCCCTGGTGGCTGAGTGGTTCTTCCTCTAATTGCTAGCTTTCATGAAAAGAGATTACCCCTTCCTTCCCTATAGATATCCAACTCGCTGACAATGAGGTCTCTCACCTCAACCCTGGATTCCATCCTTTGAATGCATGTCGTGAGCCCCTCTATAACCTCTCCATTGGGATCGGAGAAGTTGTCTGAGAAGAGATAATTAGGTTTGAGGAAGTACCCTGCTGCATGGATGGGTTGGTGGAGTTGATTGTTCCACCTCCTATCAACAATCTCCAATATGAGATCAAATTTGAGGTTGTCCCTCATGTAATAACTTTTGATAGCCTCTTTGGCCCTATCCATAGCCTCACAAATATATCCCATTGGATTTTGACCCCCATCTACCAAGCGGGGTCCTCTAACCAAGGGCTCCGACACCCAGATTAAAAATACAAAAAGATCAAAGTTAGAAATTTATAATGAAAGACTTAAAGTTAAATTAAAAAAAACATATATTATATTCAACTTGAGTTTAAAAATTAAAATCAAAGTTTTGAAGTTACCTTCACGATCTTTGTAGCTCTTTGTGCAAACAAGGTGTTGAAGACTATTGTTGAAACTCTCTCTCCTTCGAGCTTCTCTAAATATGTGGAGCCATTCCATGCTTGACTCACGAACATTTGTTTTAAATAGGGCAAAGAACCCAAAATGCTTTGCAACGTTAGGAAAATCATTACAACCCTTGTGGCACCCGATCTCACCAACTCTTTCCCTTTTGTATGCTCTCTCATCAAATTAAGAACCTAAGGGTGATTGTAGATAAATTTTGTGATGCTCCTTGCATCATATACAATCGATGCCATCCAAACAAGTTTGCCTATGTCCTCCAAAAGAAGGTCAAGGCAATGGGCCGCACAAGGTGACCAAAAGAGTGATGGATGTCTACTCTCAAGCATTCTCCTAGCTGCCACATATGTTGTTGCATTATCTGTGATGATTTGCACCACATTATCAATCCCCACCTCCATGACAACTTCCTCCAACAGTGTACACAATGTTTCTGCAGTTTTTATGTTGCTGGAGGTATCCACTGATTTCAAAAACACTTCACCTTTCAACGCAACCAAAAAATTAAGGATGGTGCAGTTTGTCCCATCCGTCCACCCATCAGAAAGAATGGTGCAGCCATATTTCTTCCATTCTTTTTTTTGTTCTCCCACTACATGCATTGCCCTTTCGATTGCATTTGTGAGAAACTTACAAGTACAAAGCAAAATAATTAAATAAGTACAAAATTGTAATTTTTAAACAATAAATAGCTTGAATTCAACATAAATTAATTTAAATTATAGAACATAAACTTAGCATAAAATTTAAGTTGACTAATCTCTCACTCAAGTCTTTGTGAGAAGGTGGCTTGTAGCCTTTTCCCACAACTGTCAATGCGGTAGCCAAATTGTGCCAATAGGGACTACTCACCACATTGAATGGAATGTTATTGAAATACCAAAATTCTAGACATG
This sequence comes from Sequoiadendron giganteum, assembly GCA_007115665.2. NCBI lineage: Eukaryota > Viridiplantae > Streptophyta > Pinopsida > Cupressales > Cupressaceae > Sequoiadendron > Sequoiadendron giganteum. The sequence goes on from CM021103.1 coordinate 404,512,946, forward strand.
TGGTGCAGGAGCACCATGTTGCATTCAAACCTCCATGAGGCCAAATTGTAAATAAGTGGTTAAGGAGTGCTTAGGGGTCATTTAATAAGGTCTTTCAAGACCACTACAATGTGTTTAAGTCATTTGATGGATGTTTGAATAGGTATTGTGGTCATTGTATCCAATTTGCAAAAATTGAAAATGTTGTCAAATGAGGTCCACAATAGGTTTTAGGTGTTTTGGTATTAGAATAAGGACTTGGTAGACCATTTTATATGTAATTAGTCAATTTAGAAGTCTTTAGGCATTGTGGGGTTCAAAAAGAGCTGCAAGGAAAATCTTGTAAAAATATTGTCATGGGAAAGTTGCAAATATGCCCATAATAGAAGTTGAAGGGTCACCATTGGGAAAAAAGTTTAAGAATCAGTTATTCTTGGTGGAAACTGATTGGTTAAGTCATGTAACACCTTATAAAGACCTCACACAAGTCGAGGCAAAGGAGGAGTTTGTATTGTAATGAAAAATCATGAATAAAACTCTGTATTTCTGTGTTTATGACTGGTAAAGTGTTCTTGCAGGCTTTAGTACGGTCTTGTACAGATATATTCTTGTGGGGCAGTCATTGGAATTGGTAATGTTATGAGTCTAGATCATTTTGCAAGTGGTTTCGTTGAATTTCATGTAGAAATAAGAAAGCTCGTCTTTTCTTTACAAACAGCCAGAAACCCTCTTCTAGGGTATACAGAGGTAAAGAAAATTGTTTTTCTCATGTTTTGATTGATGGAAAAGGCTATGAACTTGTGAAATGGTTCACCATTAGGTACTCTTACATGTTCTAAGGTTGCAGGTTGTGAAGCTTAAGCTTGCTATTGATTTTATGATGCCCTAGGACTGAGAATTGTGTAAAAATCTGGGAAGTGACAGTGTTAAATGAAGTTTTAGTGATTTGTTGTTACAATAGACATTCAAATTGGGAAATGTTGTTTGAGAAAGGTTGTGAAACGTACTTTGGAGGCCTTGTTAGTTAGAATTTGGTGAAGCCTTAAGTACTTGAGTCCTCTTTGTTCACTGCCCTGTTCAGGCAGAGTTATAACAGTCAAGTTTTTTTGAGTCACTAATGGAGATGTAAGTCAGAAAGTTTGTTGAAATGACATGAAAAATGCATGTGCGATGTTTCCTCTTTGTTCACTGCCCTGTTCAGGCAGAGTTATGACAGTCAAGTTTTTTTGAGTCACTAATGGAGATGTAAGTCAGAAAGTTTGTTGAAATGACATGAAAAATGCATGTGCGATGTTTCCTCTAGTATGTGCAGGTACATGTGAACATGTTAGAAGCTTTGGAAAGGTGGTTGAAGGGTTGGATTGCATATTGTCAATAAACCCTTATGAAGGTTGGCATAAACTGGTGTTTGAAGTTTTTTCACATGAATGGTTGGTATTCCTGATGTAGTTTGTTGATTTTGACATTTTGTCATCTGCTGAGTGTGCTAGAATGGAGCTTGAGGGTTTGAGTGAAGGATATATTGGAGTTGCTTTGTTATTGAAGCCTAATTAGGCCTAGTTGTTGTAGGACAGTTTGTTTTGAAGGGTGTTGTTACAAAACATCCCTATTTGAGAATTTGAATTCGTTGTGGAATTGAGAATTTTGTATCTTAGAACCCCTTAGCACTGCATCAGTTGGTATTAGAGCTCAGAAGGGTCTGGGCAAAGAGTTTTGTGGTTGTGTGCAGGTTGGTGGCCAAAAGACTAGGTAGAGGAAAATTGGAAAGACCTAGGTGAGGCAAAGAAGTTGAGAAGCAAGGTCAAAGGGACTTGCTTAGAGTAGAAGATGGATTTGTTGAGAAGATACCAGCAGGTTGAGGGTTCACAAGAGAAGAAGCAAAAGAGGAAACAAGAAAGGGAAGAACAGATGAAGAAGGAAGGAGAAAAGGCAAAACAAAAGGCAATAGACCAAGAGATAAAGGAGCTAAGGCAGGCTATGGAACAACAACAAGAGATGAGAAAAAAGATGGTAGAGGAATGGAAGGTTAAGTTGGAGAAATTAGAAAGGCGAGCATCAAGTTGGCACTTACCAATCAAGAAATGGGTCACATGGCCTATTGAGAAGATTATGCAAAGAAGAAAAAGACAAGTATGGGCAGCAGCAAATGAGGCAGAGGTAAAGTTTGTTGAGCAAGGTCAATTACAGGTTGAGATGCATAATGTTCCAATTGTGTTTGAAGATGAACAAACTTCTTTGTTTGTTGATGAACTGATAAGTGTTGAAGTTGGTTGTTATTGTGTTTGAAAGTGTTGCAGGACCTCCCTTGGTTACATCAACATGCCATGTTGGCATGTTGATGCACCTCCTTATTCCACCCTATAGCCTCCAATGACATCTGTGCTCTTGGTGTGTTTCACGGCACAAAAAAACTATGTGGTGTGCATGAACATGTAGGTGGTGGTGGTATTGGTGGCACTCTACTCGAAGTACAAGAAAGGGGGGCCTAGAAGACAGTGTGCCATGAGTGTGAATCTATGGAACACGAAGAGAGCCCACCAATATTTGCCTCCTCATCTGACTCTATCTCCACCTGCTCGGGCTCCTAACCATGTCCACCAGCTATGGTTGCTACTATGGCTGCTTTTGTCCTCTCCCTTTGTAATTTGTTTTCCTCAGCAATTGCAAGTAGGGCAAGCATCTCTCTTCTAATCTCTTCTTTGCCCTTTTCACAAGGCTTGGCATCACGTTGAGGAATGCGTGCAAGTTGGTATTTGAGGCGATTTATGCCTCCATGATATACATTCTTACTTTCACTACAAACAACTGATCTAGGTACTGTTGTGACCTTTTCACACATCACCCCATCCAAGATGGGGACCCCCTAATTTTTGCTCCATTCTGGTCTTTGGGCTTTGGTTCTCTCCGTCTCTGATCTTTTGTCCTTCCGGAGATGTCCCATCTTTTTACCTAGATTGAAATGATTGCCAAGTCTACAAAATTAGGGTTTCTATCCTTTAGGCTTGTTTCAGGTCAAACTGAGTTATCAAAGTAAAATCTAAGTGCAGCAGTACAGTCAAGAGGCCCAATATAGGATCCCACTGAAATCTTATTGAAATCGGATAACTTATTATTTTTAGTAAGTACCTAATTTGAGGCCTTTTCCTCAGGATTCTGGGATTCTAACTACTTCAACACATTCAGGCAGCTTCAGAGCACCCACACATGAAATTTGAACGGATTAAGACAAGTAGCTATTTTTAGCAGTTCAGCCTTTGGAGGACATTTTCAGGATTTAAACGTACGATTCTCCAATGCAGGATTGCAGAATAGATCTGGGTTTTTCAAGACCTTCGCGACGGTATAACATGCAAACCGAGACAAGGACTTTCAAAGTTCAGCCTTCGGAGGCTATTTTTAGGGTTTGCATGCAGTGATTTTCAGTGCATGTCTGGATATTCCATATGGGTTTTGCGAGAGCTTCGCAATGGTATGACATGCAAACAGAATGAGTCAGTTTTAAGGGACTTACTATTTTTAGCCAGTGCCAGAACGTTGACCAGTTTTCTAGGTTTTTCTGGGTTTTTTGAGATCCCACGGGCACTGTGACATGCAAACTCATCCGACGTCCGATGGACCACTTTCCGGACACTTACTATAAATAGCAGCTTCAGCCCAGCGGTTACCCAACACTTCATTCCAGCAAACAGAGCGACAAACTGTAGAAATCAAGACAATCAGGAGCGGTCCGGAGTGCATGCAAATCAGATTAGGGTTTCCCCTGCTATGTCTAAAAATAGATGGAACAAAATACAAAGATGCCAAACAAAGCACGCCATCGGGACTAGCATCCTTCAGGCTGCCTATTGGCAAAATTTGAGCACGATCTGAATACTTACTATTTTTAGTAAGTCATCTCATAGCTATAAATAGCAGGTATTGTGTCAGAGACAAATGTGAATAGGTCACTCACAGCATCAAGAACAAGTGGAACGAATTTCAGAGCAAACAGAGATACAAAAATTGATCAATTTTAGGGTTTGCTAAAAATAGCATACACTGTGCCAGAGAAGGTATGAACAGGGTGGCAAGGCCAAGTGGAGGCACAGCCACACATGCTCCAGCTCAGAACAGGATGAAACACAAAGAAAACCCTAATTGCTCCGAGTTTGCTAAAAATAGAAAGCCAAGGCATGGCTAGGGCGTTGAAAACTTATAAGTGATAACTGGCATGGAGGCACATCAAATGCGCCTGAGATAGGGAGAAAATATATTAAGTGTGGAATTTCCTTCACACACCCTAAAATGCGCCTTCAAAGATAAAATGGAAGTGGCATATGCTAAACGCGCCCAAGATTTCCTTGAGTAGGGGTCAAATGCGCCCACATGGGGCCAGGGCATGGAAAAATTCTTTAAGACATTGAAATTCCTTGAGGACCCCTCAAATGCGCCCAAGGATGGAAGCAACATAGGCTAAATTCGCCCAAGGGAGGTGAAAGGTCACTGGATGATGGCGTTTTCCTTCAGAGTTGAAATGCGCCCAAGACAAGAAGCCCACCATGTGAAATGCGCTCAAGGAAGGTGAAGAGTCACCATGGGCGTGCGAATTCCTCCTACCCAAGGCAAATGCGCCCTCAAGTTCCTCCTCCCCATAGCAAATGCGCCCAAGGTGGCAAGGTAGAAGGTAAAACGTTGAAATGTTGAGGAAATGCGCTAGACTTGAGAAAATTCCTCTCGACACCCTCAAATGCGCCCAAAGTTGGAAGTTGCCTAGGTGAAATGCGCCCAAGGTTGGAAGTGTCATGTGTGGTATGCGCCCAAAGTGTTTTCCTCCTCCACATGCTAAATGCGCCTAAGGCAAAGGCAAGGTAAAAGGGGACGTGATTTTGAACATATTCTAAGTGTGATAAGATCTTCCTCATTAGGTGAAACGCGCCTAAGGTCGAATATTTTTCCTCCTCACCATGTGAAATGCGCCCAAGGAGTTAGGACTTAAAGAAGAAAATTGCTAAGTGTATGAGCAAGGAAGTCTAGGCGTGGAATTGCCTAAGGAATGGAATGGAAGCGTGATGGGTAAAATGCGCCCTTCAAGGGTGAGTCAATAAAATCTAAATTTAAAAATAATTTCCTAAGGCATTTTCTAAGGAGAAAATGAAAATTACACCTAGAAGATGATGCTAGAATTTCCAGAGGCAAGATGATACATGCCAGGCGGAGGGAAAATTCTTCAGGAAGAAATCAAGAAAACTTGTCGAGGCCGGGAAACTGGAGATTGCAGGTGTGGGAGACATCCGGAGTGAAAAAAAATAAACCTTAGCCATTTTATTATTTTTAAATAATAAAAATTAAAAGTACCCCTTCATCCGAATACACATGAAAATGATGGATTCTAGAAACAATTTTCTTCTGGGTATTGAACGTTTGCAATTCAAAAGTGATTCAAATTTGTTTCACACCTTGCTCATATCATTTTGACAAGAAATTTTGCCCGGCGCCTATTTTGATAAATTTCCTAAGGTAAGTTCAAGAATTTCTCTAAGGCAAATAAGGGAAATATGTAGGGAAACCCGGGGACGCGTCCCCCCCAAAAAATGCCCCGTACTCGTTCTCGGGACGTCCCGAGTACTGGAGGACGGCAGGGGACCGTCCCTCTTTTTGCAGAAATCTCAGGAAACGTCCCGGGGACAAGGGGACGGGGTTGACCAAAAGAGGGACGGCTGACCAGTCCCGGGGATGGCAAGGGACGGCCAGGGGATGCTTGAGCCGTCCGCCAACCGTCCCCCAACAGTCCCCCATGTCAAAACATGTTTTAAAAATAAAATTTATATATATATAATAGTTTTCAGTTTTTTGGTTTTTGAGTTGTTCGTTTAAATTATTTTCATATATCTTTCACAATATTTGGAACACTCACAAGATAAATATTTGATGCTCTATTAGAGATATATAAAAATAACAAAAAGTTATTCCAAAAGTGTGTAAACTTGAATTTATTTGCTTGCTGTTCACTAACAGGTTTTAGAGACAAAGACTTGGGATTTTGACCTTTTTAAACAGTTCTTCACAATTGGAAATAGGCTGAATATTAAAGCAATTTGATGCCCAAAACTCCTTGAGTGCAACAATTTATGAGCTAGAAATAACCTTATGTAATTTGATATAAGTTTATAAAGTATAACTTGGAGGTTGTATTATGATTCATGTATGTTAATTCTGAATTTTCAATGTATTGAGTATTGACAAAGAATATTGAACACAAATGCTATATGTTAAGGTTCTATAACGTATATTATGTATGCTTTATCCATGTTTTCATATGAATATTTTAAATTTTCCCTATATTTTATATAGCCGTCCCCTACCGTCCCTAATTTTGGCCTCAAAAATCGAAAACTTGGGGACTCGTCCCGCCGTCCCCTGCCGTCCCGGAAACTTGGGGTAACCTTGGAAATATGACTTCACGAAGTGTTCTCGCTGGAAGATTGAACTGAATGATTTTGCCAAGGCAAAGATGAGATTAAATGACTTAGCCAAATGAATTCGAAATTGCCCAACAGAGTGCGTGATTTAATATTTTAAAAGATCAAATGTGATGAAGCAGGCCTGTGCAGAAATGATGAAATTCATAATTCTAGAAGCTTGAGATTATGATGCTTCGAATGACAATTGTTACGACTGGAAAAAAGAGGGAAAATAAAATTCAAAAAAGTGCTAAGTATAGCCTCTGCTGGATTTCAACCTGGCTATAATATTCTGAGTCCTCTTCATTCTCCTCACAAGTTGTTGAATGCAGAGCATTTTCTGAAGTTGCAGTACGAGTTTGCAGAGAAATAAAATATTCTCAAGTTGCTGGAAAAGTTCGAATTTGTGAAGGAAGCTGAGTAGCAAGTTTGAAGTGGCTAAGACTACTGAACTACGAAGTTGCTGAGAAGTCCCAATTTGCTGTGAAAGATACGATTTGATGTGCCAAGGTTGCAGTTGCTGAAGGCGCGAATTTGTGAGGAGGAGGTCCCAAGTTGCTGAGAAATCTGAAGTTGAAAAGACTGCATTTATTGAAAGTTCGAATTTGTGAAGACATTTACAAGTTGCTGAAAGTACGTTTTTTAGAGGAGAAGTACGAATTTGAGAGAAGTCTCAAGAGCTGTTGCAAATACAGAAATTTCACAATTGAAGTGAACAAGAGTGTTGAGAATGGCTAAATCAAGCAGAAGGTGTAATGTCCCCGTTTTTAGCACTACACTTTTCAGTGATTGATGGCCTTTTCCCGATGCGCTGTCGACAGGTTAGAGGTAGAATTAGGGTTTCTGACTTTGGTGGGTTCTCTTGAAGATTCAGGGTTTTGCTTGTTGGAGTTTGGTTGTTGGGATTCTGGATTCCTTCTGGGTTTTTAGAGAGTTTCGCAACGGTTTCGCCTGCACTTTGATCCGAGCAACTTTTCGAATTTACTATTTTTAGTAAATTCTATTTTTAGCAGTGGTCCAGTCAGCATCAGCTTAGCCAACCTTCCTCTTTTGGCAGTTCATTGGGTAATTTTGATTTTTGGCTTAAGGGGTTCATTTTGGAGAAATAAGTTATTTTAAGTCAATAATGTTTTATTTTATAAAATAACCCCTTATCCTAGTAATATGACTTAAAAGTTTTTTTAAAGAAGGGGACTTGGAGGGTGGTCATCACATGATGATTTATTTTGATCTTTCTAAAGTCTAAATGCTCAAGTGAAATTGGACGCCTATTTTATGAAGAAATGATTTTTAAATAAAGTCAAATTTAGCCTTGGAAAAGGGGTCCCCCAAACTTGGAGGGAAAAGAAGTCAAATTCAGAAGGGAATTAGGGCGCATCTTCTAGAAGTTTCTGGAGAGCCTTCTCAAGTCTATATAAGGAGGCAGTTGCTCTTCATTTCTTATCTTATGTTTTATGATATTGTTATGCTGCCGGAATGGCTTTGGGACTGCTTCGAGGAATGAATGCCTCCTAGCCTTGGCTCGACTTCGTGCTTGAGAGATAGCACCTAGTAGAGAAGTTTGCTTATTGTTGAGAGTTTTTTTTAGTGAAGTTTGCTTTGTAGCTGGAGTTTGTTGTAGTTCAGATTACTGCATTTTATGTCATTTTCTGGAGTTGCCGATAACAAGGCTGAATCTGTAGTTTCACTCATAAATCCGAAAACAAAAATACAGTCGTTCTGGGTATTGATTCATTAAGTTTCCTTGATAGGGGCGACCCTTCTTGCAAAGATTCAGATTTTAATATTGTGTGTTTATTTTTTAAAAGCAAAATCACCTCTCTCTATTGACCGTACCATTCTGGTTTGCCTGGCAAGTGTTTAGAAAAAAGCATACTTCAATTTGTTAGTTGTTTCTTGGTCTAGTCCTCATTGCCATCATTATAGCTTTCTATTGCAACAGGTCTCATGTCATTCTGACAAGTATTGAGTGAGTTGTGAGTATTTTGGTGAGTTCCAGGGTTGCTGATTGCTTCATTTCAGTTGCTGGTCTGTTATATCAGTCATAGATAAATGCAGATTTGTGAGGGGTTTGTGTCCAGAGAGGTTTGTCAAGCATTGAGGAAGTCTTACAAATTATTGCAGCATTGAAGAACTTGGATTACTAGGCTTTGGCAAGATTTCTAACATATTGTAAGCTGGCAGTAGTACTGACAACAATTCTTAATCTTGCTTTATCATGAATGTGTAATGCTCATCTTTACATTTTGTAATCGCATTTGTATTTCCTTTATCTCCGCCCTATGGTCGCCTCATTTCCGTAATGGATTGAGTAGCACATGCTTGGTGGTGAGCTTGCTTTCAGTTATTAGATGATAGGGACCCTCTGACCACATGCTCGTCGTTCACCGACGCATTTCTTGGTTAGAGTTCTTGTATCGGCATTTCATTTAAGATCCTCTGACCATATGCTCGCCATCTCTTGGCGCCATTCTTGGTTAGAGTTCCTTCCAACTCTGTTTCAGCATTCAGATCCTCTGACCAATGCTCACACCTTGCCCACATCGGGATCCTAGTGTACATTCTAGTTAGAGTTGCTTCAGCATCGTTTTGGTTTAGAGCTAACCCTAACGACTATGAGTTGCTCTGCTTATTGTAATCAAAAATAAATAAAAAATTGGTTTGGTTTATTTCAGAAGAGCTACAGGCAGGAACAACCACACCGAATCTAGACAAGCAGTGATCAAGAAATTAAGCAAGTCCTTCCTGTCGGAGTCAAAATTTTCATCACAATTGGGCAAGCTAGCTAACACAAATTTAGGCTCGTTCAACATGGAGGCATTCAGAAGAAGGATAATGGGGACTGGAGGCCATCACCCATCAGTGACTTCACACAATATTGTTAGGAGCGGATTGTATGCAGCTGCCAGTTTTCCACTAGCTATTCGATGTCCAGAATTCATCATGGAATGCGCCCGCCACTACAACACGGAGCAAAGAACGATCACTTCGCCAGATGGCAAGATATTGGCCAACCTGACACCTGAAGCGATCGGGGAGGCATTCGGGATTCCAGTTCATGAGAAGATGATCTATAAGACGAAAGAAAGGGCTGAAAGAATGTATTCATCCACAACGGACCGATGTGCTGATTTGATGAACACCACGTGGATGATCAAGCCCAAACCAACTCGTACAAAACTACCCAAACAGATAATCTCGGAGGACTTGAGACAGGAGTTTGGTGATCTGATTATGATGTTGTGTAGAGTTGGAGGATGCCCCCAAGCGTTCATCTTTGAACCTTGGATGTTCTACTATATCAACTTGGTACTAGAGGGCAAGGATCACATGGATTGGGCACTGTTGATCAGTGATAGCATTCACAAGTAGCTCCATGGCGTAAGAAGAACAAAAACATTTTATATGGGCTCTTATATTGTCTATATGCTGGCTCGCATGACAAAGTATAGGGGGATGTCTTACAAGGAACCAATTGGGTGTAGTTCCCATCAATTTAAAATACATGAGGCTTGTCCACAATTGCATTTGACAAGCACAACTAACTACGAAAGGGTCAACGATGCCTTCACTATGCATATTACGAGGACCTTGCAACAAAGAACCCATCACAGAATATCCAGGGAAGCGCAGGAGTTGATTGAGAAGTTCGGGTGTTGGTTTATCCAATTTCCGAAGTTTACTTACATAAGACTGCAAGGATTTCCTCTTATCCTTATAGATTGCCCGCGTATCCCACCAACAGAATAGTGATGTTGGAAGTATCTAGGCAACTTATTGCCTACGATAAGATCCAAAAGAAGAAGAAGAAAGGTGGACTCAAATTCCCAATTACCATGGGGAATTTAGATGAAATCTGCCCATCGCTGCAAGCAGCTAGGGAGGCAGAAAATGAGCTTCAATTCTTCCATCTTTCCTACCATACCAGCAGGCACCACTACGATCCCCACAGGAACATTAGATGGATATTGTCAGAAGAGTTCAGGCACAAAGCACAGATCGAAGACTTTTGGGCCAATGCAGTGGATGAGATCGAGATCAGGAAGAGAATGTTCTCTCAGATACCGTTGGTAATGATCAGAGAGTGCGAGATTGTCCCAGTGCCGGATTAGGTCGAAGAAGACATAAACGTTGTACAGGCTGACTACGAGACAGTGAGAGATACGCCTCTACCACTCCCAGATTGGTCGGAGCCGGAGATCACCGACTTGGATACACTCTGTATCCCAGTCTTAACATTCACACGAAGTTGGGTAGAGAGGCACGTCAGTCGACTTAAGGGACGATCAATTCCCCTTACCTATAATTTGATGGGAGATCATAGATCGCCAACAGTTAGACAGAGAAGGCAGGTGGATCAAACTCCAGAGCCAAGAGGAAAAGAGCCAGTTCGACCTGAGCCTTTGGTAGTTGAGGAGTCCTTGGATACACCATCTCGGACACATTCTCCGAGTATGTAGGAGGTATCACTATTTGCTGATCAGAGGGAGAGATTGGATGTAGAACAGACAGTGCGAGTGGCAAGTCAGCCACCTCATAGAGAATCAGTGGGCCAGAGCATCAACGTGCCCCGAGAAGATAATCAGCCAGAAAATCAGCAAGAGACAGATGAGGGGACAACCACGGATACTCAGTTTAAGCAGGAGATTGAGGCAGCTCTCGAGGATGATGCTAATTCCGATCAGGATGCCCAGAGCTCAGGAGACACTGAGCCTATTGATAATGATGAACCTCATCGAAGCGAAGGCAGAAATGAAGTCCACGAGGTAGAGGCCGAGGTTGAACAGCCTTTTGTTATATCGGATATGCAGCAGGAGGTGCCAGAATGGCTAAGGGATAGGATGAGACGTGACCCTATGGGTGAGACTGATCCCGCAGTCGAGATGGAGGAGCTGTTACAGAGGATCAGTGCACCTCCAACGAAGAAGAAGGCTAGAAAGTTCTCCAAAATATGCACAGATGAGGGCGGATCTCGAGCTTTACATATGGCAGTGCCTCGGGTAGAATGTGATCGAAATGAGGCTGTTCCCGAAAATTATGTTGTGACAACTATGGAACTTGGCCGCCCTACTGGAGCACAAGTAGTAGACGAGTGCGATAATTCCTATCGAGCACTCAAGGATAGATTGTCCTATGTTGAGGGCAAATACAAGAAATTGAAGGTAGAGCACAAGACACTGATTGGATACGTACAGCACTTGTCCCGTCCTTGTGGGCAAGAGAATCCAGCAATTCAGCTTCCAGCTGAATTTTCCAGGGAGTCAATCAGTGGGTTAGAAGATTTGAAGAGAATGGCACAACAGGCAAACAAGTGGGTTGCCAGCGTTTGTGCAGAAACAAGAAAGTTTATGGAGGATCTTGCACATGCCTATGGGCAAGCCTCCGATATTATGGCAAGGATGGATGCAGTTAACCATGCTTGGGGTGAGGCACATATTTATCAGACGAGAGTTGTTCTTCGTTTAGGGGCTTTGATGAGCATACCTCAACAGACTTTGGTTGAGGGAGGTGTAATTCAGCAGGGGGATAGATACGACTTTGCTGGATGGTACGCTTCAGTAGTCACAGGCCGGGGATTCTATGATGCATCACAGACAGATTCTGTCAGGGTCAGAAAGGCCATGACGAACATCTTAGATGGAATTCTCAACACATTGGAGGCAATCTTCGCCAGGAGGTTGATTTCTGAAGAGGTAATTGCGGATGGATTGAAGAATAGATTAACGCCATTCTTTTCTGAGGTGAAGACCTTCACACAGGATGATTTCGAGAACACTGCTACGTTCTCCAATATTATACAGAACACCCAGGATGCCCTTGTTGCCTTGAAGAAATCTTGTGCCCGGCATGGGCAAACAGTTACAGTTTTAGAATTTCAGTTGGATCACATTCCTCCCATTTCAGATCAGGAAGTTGAGGCAGTATTGGCCAGGTTCATCGGATTTGCAGCCAGCGCGAAGGAGAAAGGAAACGCCCTTCTGAACGATGACCTTTTGGAGGGAGACGACGTGCATTGATGGCGGATGGTGGTTCATTGATGAGGAGTGGAGGGCGCATTCATTGCCCCACTCCTCCCAGTGGCGGTTTTTAGGGCTAAAACCCTAATCAGGGCTTAGGTGGCTCGGTCTGAGCCTTCCATTGTATTTCAATCTAAGTCGTACACTGGACTGGGCTAGATATAAAAGGGGTATCCCCCCTCATTTGTAAACAGTTAGAAATACATCAGAGTTGGATAGAAATCAGAGATAGAGTTGAGCTAGATAGAAGTTAAAGTAGAGCTAGGAGTTAGCTTAGTTTGGAAAGGAAAGAAAGACTTTCCCTTTAAAAGTTTTTGCAGAAGATTGTTGTGTAAGACTCATAATTTAAGGATTTCATTGATTGCTGACTTCATTTCGCATTGTGGGCAGTTGACGAAATCTTTTTGTCTTTCCAATTCAAATAGAATAGAGTAAAGTAGATTTTGTTTTCATGCAAGTAGTGTTAATTGTGGAATGTGACATTGGTTTGAGCAAATCTTCTTGTATCCATACCACTAGCGGGCTTGTTGACGGTAAGTCTGCCCCTACGTGGTCAACTGGAATTTCAACACCTAACTTTGATTGTGATTGTGTGCCCACCTACTTCGTTGTGAAGGGGTGCGCATGTTGAATCTCAATTTGAATATCCTATCCATCCTTTAAAGATTGCACCATCTTTATCAGAGTTGTCCGAAGGGGAGACGAAACAAAGTTTGGTTTGAAGATTGTTAAAGCTAGCCCTTGCATTCCACCCTTAGAGATAGATTGTAGAATTCCTATCCCTACCTCCTCTAAATTCAGTATTTCCCGGTCCGTTCAAATACTAGAGCATCATAGCCAAAACCTTTCATCCGCTTGAGTAAAGAAATCGAACAATTACGTAAGTCCCCTTGGAATACCCAGCATATTCACATCAACCAACTGAGTCTATTCGCAATAAAAGGAACCGTGGAGTCGAACGCATGAACTTTCATGCAATCTTAGCATGCGGAACACTTTGATTAAGATAGAATAGAGTGACCGTTGGACATTTTATTCTATGTTGGCATTGTCATAAAACACACGTCAATAAGTACCGGCCCTCTCACAGCATACTTCCATGCAGGGTCTCTAGGTCTTGGAGGACAAATGTCTGGAACCCATGATGGTGTGGGCACCGATAGGGCGGAGCCTAAGGCTGGACACCTATACAAGTGACTACCTGAAATTCACCTGCAAAAAGAGCAATCAAATATTACAAAAACTCTGTCAACTCCCCAGAGAATTGCTCTTCGAAAAAACCAATCCGAGGCACCAAAGGAGTAAGCTCAAGGGGGTTAACATTAACTATCTCATTCCCAACACCTTGCATTCCCACATAAAAATTGTCATTGAAATCTAATCTGTTTTCCCACATATAAGTGCAAGCCAAAAATAAGCAATAACGATTATTTGGTGCCTGCACACCCAACCAATACCGAAATTGGTTAACCAAATCGATCATCCTCTCCATCTAAGACCCCAAGCTGACCTTGTCAATGAGCTAATTGGACTGAAATTGGTTAAATCTGCAGCTGTTCAAATCTGATTTTTCAAAATACATCACCTTTCAAGAATAACAATCGCTGCAATACTAAATAACCTTGGCCAGAATGAAATTTCTGATCATTCACTTGGCTAGAAATGTCTCCCAAAAAGTCACCAACTTGGTAAAATACGAATTTTTTCTCATAATCTATCTTCTGTCCACTTGTAGGAGCTCAAATGGACTCACATGATGACTAAGTAAAGAGATAACAACACCATTATTATCACCTTTTAGGTAGACAATATCCCAGGGTATTGTTGTGACCTTTTCACACATCACCCCATCCGAGATGGGGACCCCCTAATTTTTGCTCCATTCTGGTCTTTTGGCTTTGGTTCTCTCTGTCTCTGGTCTTTTGTCCTTCCGGGGATGTCCCGTCGTTTGACCTAGATTGAAATGATTGCCAAGTCTACGAAATTAGGGTTTCTATCCTTCAGGCTTGTTCGAGGTCAAACTAAGTTATCAAGGTAAAACCTAAGTGCAGCAGTACAATCAGAAGACCCAAGGCAGGATCCCACTGAAATCTTACTGAAATCTGACAACTTACTACTTTTAGTAAGTACCTAATTTGAGGTCTTTTCCTTAGGATTTCGGGATTCTATCTACTTCAGCACATTTAGGCAGCTTCAGAGTGCCTACGCATGAAATTTGAACAGATTCAGAAAATTGGCTATTTTTAGCAGTTCAGCCTTCGGAGGCTATTTTCAGGGTTTAAACATACGATTCTCCAATGCATGATTGGAGAATGGATCTAGGTTTTTCAAGACCTTTGCGATGGTATAGCATGCAGACCGAGGTGGTGACTTTCAACGGTACAACCTTCAAAGGCTACTTTTGGGGTTTGCATGTAGAGATTTTCAATGCATGTCCAGATATTCCATATGGGTTTTGCGAGAGCTTCACAATGGTATGACATGCAAGCGGGATGAGTCAATTTTCAGGGACTTACTAGTTTTAGCCAGTGCCAGCACGTTGACCAATTTTCTGGGTTTTTCTGGGTTTTTTGAGATCCCACGGGCACTGTGACATGCCAACTCATCCGACATCCGATTGACTACTTTCCGGACACTTACTATAAATAGCAGCTTCACCCTAGTGGTTACCCGACACCTCAGTCCAGCAAGCAAAGTGACAAACAGCAAAAATCAAGGGAATTGGGAGCAGCCCGGAGCACATGCAAGTCAGATTAGGGTTTCCCCTGCTATGTCTAAAAATAGATGGAACGAAAGGCAAAGATGTCAAAACGAAGCACACCACCGGGATCAGCATCTTTCAGGCTGTCTGCTAGCAAAATTTGAGCACGATCTGAATACTTACTATTTTTAGTAAGTCATCTCATGGCTATAAATAGCACGTACTGTGCCAGAGACAAGTGTGAACAGGTCACTCACAGCATCAAGAACAAGTGGAACGAATTTCAGAGCAAACGAAGATACAAAAATTGATCAATTTTAGGGTTTGCTAAAAATAGCAAAATAGCATACTGGCGTGGACAGAGGATATAAACAAGGTGGCAAAGTTAGTGGAAGCACAACCACGCCTGCTCTAGCTCAAAATGGGATGAAATGCAAGGAAACCCTAATTTCTTCGAGTTTGCTAAAAATAGAAAGCCAAGGCATGGCTAGGGTGTTGGAAATTTATAAGGGGTAATTGACATGAAGAGACATGAAGTACGCCCAGAAGGAATAAAAGGTGTAAAAGTTGCTTAGTGTGGAATTTCCTTCACACTGGGCTAAATGCACCCTCAGAGGTTGAAATGGAAGCAGCATAGGCAAAATGCGCCCAAAGTTTCCTTGAGCATGGATGAAATGCGCCCACAAATGATAAGGCATAGCAAAATTCTCTAAGGCATGGGAAATTCCTTCATGCTGGGCTAAATGCGCTTGGAAATGGAAGCACACTAGGCTAAATGCGCCCAAGGGAGGTGAAAGGTCACTGAGTGTTGGCGCTTTCCTTTGCCTAGGCAAAATGCGCCCAAAGGTGGAAGCTCACCATGCAATATGCGCCCAAGGAAGGTGAAGGGTCACCAAGGGCGTGGAAATTCCTTCACCACTCCTCATATGCGCCTTCAAGTTCCTCCTCCCCATAGCAAATGCGCCCAAGCTGGCCGCAAACTAAAAAAACATTGAATGGTAAAGGAAATGCACTAAGGTTAGGGAAATTCCTCTTCACACCCCTATTTGCGCCCAAGAATGGAGGTTGCCTAGGCAAAATGCGCCCTAGAGTGGAAGTGTCATGTGTGATTTGCGCCCAATGTGTTTTCTTCCTCCACATGCTATGTGCGCCTAAGGCAAAGGTAAAGGTAAAGGTAAAGGTAAAGGTAGGGGTGGCGTGATTTTGAAATATGCTAAGGATAAAAGGTTTTCCCCCTCCACATGTGGTATGTGCTTAAAGTGAAAGTTGATGCACAAGGTGAAATACGCCCCTCATGGGTAATCTAAAATGATTTTTCTAGAAATCTTTCCTAAGGCGAAAGGAATTGTTAAGGCGTAGAAAAGGATAAAATGGAAGTTGACATGGTCAAATGCACCCTTCAAGGGTAGGATAATTAAATTAAAATTTTTCTAAGGCATTTTCTAAAGAGAAAATAAGAAATGCGCCTAGGAGGTAATGTTAAAATTTCCAGAGGCAAGATGAGATATGCCAGACAGAGGGAAAATTCTTTAGGAGAAAATCAAAGAATAATGCCAAGGCAGAGAAACTGGAGATTGCAGGTGTGGAAGACGTCCAGAGTGAAGAGAAATAAACCTTAGCCATTTTATTATTTTAAAATAATAAAAATTAAAAGTACCCCTTCGTCCGGATACACATGACAACGATGAGTTCTGGAAAGAATTTTCTTCTAGTTATTGAATGTTTTCGATTGCGAGATGGTTTAAACTTGTTCCACGCCTTGCTCACAACCTTTGGTGGATATTTTTGCCTGGTGTCTATTTTGATAAAATTCCTAAGGCAAATTTGAAGAATTTCTCTAAGGCAAACAAATAAAATGAATGAGTTTACTAAGATGTTTCGCTGGAAGATTGAACTGGATAATTTTGAGATAAAGTGACTTAGCCAGGTAAATTCGAAATTGTTCAAGGAAGTGAGTGATTTAATATTTTAAAGAAGCAAATGTGATGAGGCAGGCCTGTGCAGGGGTGATGAAATTCATACTTCTAGAAGTTCAAGATTCTGATGCTTCAGATGACAAGTGTTATGACTGGAAAAGAGAGGGAAAGTGAATTCAAAAGCATGCTAAGTATAGCCTCTGCTGGATTTCGACCTAGCTATAATATTCTGAGTCCTCTCCATATTTCTTCACAAGTTGCTGAATGCAAAGCATTTTCTGAAGCTGAAGTACGAGTTTGCAGAGGTAGAAGACCCTCAAATCGCTGAAGAATTTGAAATTGTGAAGGAAGCTGGAGGTTGCTGAGAAGTGCGAGTTGGCAAGAGGTTGAGCTGACTGGGGTGTGGCTAAACAAGTTTGGAGTTGTTGAAGCTGCTGAAGTACGGATTTGTGAAGAAGTCCCCAGTTGCTAAGGAGTTCGAATTTAGAGTCTTGGGGCTGCAGTTGCTGAAGGCATGACTTTGTGAGGAGGTTTCATTTACCTGCTGAAGTACGAAATTGAGTCTTGACATTTGGGAATTGTTGTAGTACAAATTTCCAAGCTTGCTGAAATATGCATTTAAGAGAAGCAAACAAGTTGCTGAAAGTACATTTTGGAGAAGTGCGAACTTGAAGAGAGAAGTTTCATAACTACCGCAAGTATAGAAATTTCACAGAGACTTCTAAAACCGTTGAAGTGAACAAGAGTGTTGATGTTTGTAACCGAAAGTGACAAAGTGTTGCAGCCTTTTTATTTAAAAAATCTGTTGGCACCCTCAATGGTGATTATTTTATTATTTTATTATCTTGTTTTCTAACTCTCTTGCCTTTTTGCAGAATGGTTGAATCAAGCAGAAGAGCTGCAGGTAGAAACAACCACACTGAATCCGCAAAGGCAAACACATCAAGACAAGCGGTGGTCAAAAAGTTGAGCAAGTCCTTCTTGCCGGAATCAAAATTTTCATCAAAGTTGGGCAAGCTAGTTGACACAAACTTGGGCTCGTTCAACCTAGAGGCATTCAAAAGAAGGATAATGGGGACTTGAGACCATCACCCATCAGTGACTTCACACAATATTGTTAGGAGTGGACTATACGCAGCTGCCAGTTTTCCACCAACTATTCGGTGTCCAGAGCTCATCATGGAATGCACCAACCACTACAACATAGAGCAGAGGACGATCATTTCACCAGATGGCAAGATATTGGCCAACCTAACACCTGAAGCAATCGGGGGGCATTCGGGATTCCAGTTCATGAGAAGATGATCTATAAAACAAAGGAAAGGGCTGAAAGAATGTATTCATCCACAACGGACCGGTGTGCTGATTTGATAAATACTAGGTGGATGATCAAGCCCAAGCCAACTCGTACAAAATTACCCAAATAGATAATCTCAGATGATTTGAGACAAGAGTTTGGTGATCTGATAATGATGCTGAGCAGAGTTGGAGGATGCCCCCAAGCGTTCATCTTTGAACCTTGGATGTTTTATTATGTCAACTTGGTACTAGAGGGCAAAGATCACATGGATTGGGCACTGATGATCAGTGACAGCATACACGAGTAGCTCCGTAGTGTGAGGAGAACGAAAATGTTTTACATGGGCTCTTATATTGACTATATGCTGGCTCGCATGATGAAGTATAGGGGAATCTCCTATAAGGAACCAATCGGGTGCGGTTCCCATCAATTCAAGATACATGAGGCTTGTCCACAGTTGCATCTGACAAGCACCACCAACTACAAAAGGGTCAATCATGCCTTCACTATGCACATAACAAGGACCTTGCAGCAAAGAACCCATCACAGAATATCCAGGGAAGCACAAGAGTTGATTGAGAAATTCGGGTGTTGGTTTATCCAATTTTCGAAGTTCACCTACATAAGGCTGCAAGGATTCTCTTCTTATCCTTATAGATTGCCCTGGTATCCCACCAACAGAATAGTGATGCTGGAAGTATCTAGGCAACTTATTGCCTATGATAAGATTCAAAAGAAGAAGAAGAAAGGTGGACTTGGATTCCCAATCACCATGGGGAATTCAGATGAAATCTGCCCATCACTACAAGCAGCTAGGGAGGTAGAAAATGAGCTCCAATTCTTCCACCTTTCCTACCACACCAGCAGACACCACTACAATCCCCACAGGAACATCAGATGGATATTGTTAGAAGAGTTCAGACATAAGGCCCAGATCGAAGACTTTTGGGCCAGTGTAGTGGATGAGATCGAGATTAGGAAAAGAATGTTCTCTCGGATACCGTTGCTAATGATCAGGGAGTGCGAGATTGCCCCCGTGCCAGATCAGATTGAAGAAGACATAAACGTTGTACAGGCTGACTATGAGACAATGAGAGATACGCCTCTACCACTCCCAGATTGGTCGGAGCCAGAGGTCACCGACTTGGATACACTCTGTATCCCAGTCTTAACATTCACACGGAGTTGGGTAGAGAGGCATGTCAGCCGACTTAAGGGACGATCGATTCCCCTTACATATAATTTGATGGGAGATCACAGATTGCCAGCAGCTAGACAGAGAAGGCAAATGGATCAAACTCCAAAGCCGAGAGGAAAAGAGTCGGTTCAGCCTGAGCCTTTGAGAGTTGAGGAGTCCTCGCATACACCATCTCAGGCACATTCTCCGAGTATGCAGGAGATATCATTATTTGCTGATCAGAGGGAGAGATTGGATGTAGAGCAGGCAGTGCACATGGCAAGTCAGCCACCTCATAGAGAGTCAGTGGGTCAGACCATCAACATGCCTCGAGAAGATAATTAGCAAGAAAATCAGCAAGAGACAGATGAGGGGACGGCCATAGATACTCTATTTCAGCAGGAGATTGAGGCAGCTCTCGAGGATGATGCCACTTCGGATCAGGATGCCCAGAGCTCAGGAGACACTGAGCCTATTGATGATGATGAGCCTCGTCAGGACGATGGCAGGAGAGAAGTTCATGAGGTGGAGGCCGAGGTTGAGCAGCCTTTTGTTATATCAGACATGCGACAGGAGGTGCCAGAATGGCTAAGGGATAGGATTAGACGTGACCCTGTAGATGAGACTGATTCTGCAGTCGAGATGGAGGAGTTGTTACAGAGGATCAGTGCACCTCCAACGAAGAAGAGGGCCAAGAAATTCTCTAGGATCTCAATGAATGAGGATGGATCACGAACTTTGCATATGGCAGTGCCTCGGGTAGAGTGTGATCGGGATGAGGCCATTCCAGAAAATTACGTGATTACAACTATGGAACGCGGCCGCCCTACTGGAGCACAAGTGGTTGAGGAGTGCGATAATTCCTATCGAGCACTCAAGGATAGATTGTCCTATGTTGAGGGCAAGTACAAGAAACTGAAGGTAGAGCATAAGACACTGATTCGCTACGTGCAGCACTTGTCCCATCCTTGTGGGCAAGAGAATCTGGCAATTCAGCTTCCAGCTGAATTTTCCAGGGAGTCAATCAATGGGTTAGAGGATTTGAAGAGAATGGCACAACAAGCAGACAAATGGGTTGCCAGCATCTGTGTCGAAACAGGAAATTTTATGGAGGACCTTGCACATGCCTATTGGCAAGCCTCCGATATTATGGCAAGGATGGATGCAGTTAACCATGCTTGGGGTGAGGCGTGTATCTATCAGACGAGAGTTGTTCTCCGTTTAGGGGCTTTGATGAGCATACCTCTACAGGTTTTGGTTGAGGGAGGTGTAATTCAGCAGAGGGATAGATACAACTTCGCCGGATGGTACTCTTCAGTAGTCACAGGTCGAGGATTCTACGATGCATCACAGACAGATTCTGTCAGGGTCAGAATGGCCATGACGAATATCTTAGATGGAATTCTCAACACATTTGAGGCAATCTTTGCCAAGAGGTTGACTTCTGAAGAAGTAACTGCAGATGGATTGAAGAACAGATTAATGCCATTCTTTACTGAGGTGAAGACCTTCACACAGGATGACTTCGAGGACACTTCTACATTCTCCAGCATCATACAGAACACCCAGGACACCCTTGTTGCCTAGAAGAAATCTTGTGCCTGGCATGGGCAAATAGTTACAATTTTAGAATTCCAGTTGGATCACATTCCTCCCATTTCGGATCAAGAAGTTGAGGCAGTATTGGCCAGGTTCATTAGATTTGCAGCCAGCGAGAAGGAGAAATGAAACGCCCTTTTGGACGATGACCTTCTGGAAGGGGACGATGTGCATTGATGGCAGATAGTGGTTCATTGATGAGGAGTGGAGAATATTCAGCGCATTCATTGCCCCACTCCTCTCAGTGGCGGTTTTTAGGGCAAGAACCCTAATCAGGGCTTAGGTGGCTCAATCTGAGGCTTCCATTGTATTTGAATCTAAGCCGTCCACTGGACTGGGCTAGATATAAAAGGGGTATCCCCCCTCATTTGTAATATTAGATATCAGAGTTAGACAGAAATCAGAGATAGAGTTGAGCTAGATAGAAGTTAAAAGTAGAGCTAGGAGTTAGCTTAGTTTGGAAAGGAAAGAAAGACTTTCCCTTTGAAAGTTTTTGTAAAAGATTGTTGTGTAAGACTCTCATAATATAAGGATTCTCATTGATTGGTGATTCTATCTTGCATTGTGGGTAGTGGACGAGATCTTTTCGTCTTTCCAATTCAAGTAGAGTAGAGTAAAGTAGACTTTGTTTCTATGCAAGTAGCGTTAATTGTGGAATGTGGCGGTTTGAGCAAATCTTCCTGTATCCATACCACTAGCAGGCTTGCTGACGGTAAGTCTGCCCCTGCGTGGTCAACTGGAATTTCAGCACCTAACTTCTGTTGTGATTTGTGTGTCCACTTGCTTCGTTGTGAAGGGGTGCGCACGTTGAATCCCAATTTGAACATCTTATCCATCCTTTGAAGATTGCACCAACTTTGTTAGAGTTGTCCGAAGGGGAGACGAAACAAAGTTTGGTTTGAAGGTTGTTAAAGCCTGTCCTCGCATTCCATCTTTAGAGATAGATTGTAGAATTCCTATCCCTTTTTCCTTTAAATTCAGTATTTCCCGGTCATTTCACATACCAGAGCATCATAGTCAAAACCCTTCATCTGCTTGACAAAATCGAACAATTACGTAAGTCCCCTTGGAATACCCAGCATATTCACATCAACCAACCGAGTCTATTCGCAATAAAAGGAACCTTGGAGTTGATCGCATGAACTTTCACGCAATCTTAGCATGCGGAACGCTTTGATCAAGAGAGAATAGAGTGACCGTTGGACATTTTATTCTGTGTTGGTGTTGTCATAAAACACACATCAACAGGTATACTTATTCCATCATCACTAGTCACCAATAGCCCATGAAAAAGATCTCGTGCATAGATACTAACCCAAAGAGTAACTCCACCATATTGATGTTGCGCTACTATGATTTCCATGTGGACCCCACCAAGAGTACATGTGATGGTGCTTGGAGATTCAACACCAATGGTATCCACCCCATTGAGTTGTAGGCCACAAAAGAACTCCCTTCCTTGTGGTAACCCAACAAGGTCAACCCTCAACCCATGATGATCCAATCCACAATAGTTGACTGTAGGAAGTAAACCAACAACAATCCTAAATGGCCCAATAGGCAATTCAACTAATTTACCCTCATAATTACACACACCACCTAGATCCCACATCTCAATGGTGTTACCAAAAATAGGAGATACCTCATCCTTCAATTCAAGGAGTGGATTTTTCGAAAGACAAATCAACACCCATTACTAATAGTGGGTTATCAATAGATTGAAAATTATTCCCACTTTCGAAATTAAACCAACCCTCCTGTTGTCTCCATAACTAAACATGCAATTTTAGGACTCTATTCTAAATCAAAGTCTTCTTGGATCTGGTCAAGCTCCTCAATCACTTGCTTGAGATTACACTCTTGATGTTTTTTTGTAATAACTCCCCCTTAGTTTTTATTTTATTTTTAACACAGAACACTTCACTCGTTAATGTTAGCCCAAGAAAGATGACAAGCTGAAAGCAACCCTTCACTTTTTGATCACCTAGATCCCGGAGTGGGCAAGGTGAGAGCATACGGTGTAAGGGGATTCATTAGCAAATAATTGAAAATTTTGCAAGTGTAAATGATATTGGCGGCAAGCCAACCTCTTCCACTTTTCAATGGGCTACAGAAAACTAAATGAAACGTAAATGCTTAGGCTACAAGCCAACCTCTTCCACTTTTCAGCGGGTAACAAAAGGAAGCAACGAGGCGGCAAGCCAGCCTCAATAAAAATAAAGTGCAGAAATGAAAGAGTTGATCAATACTACTGAATCAGTGTTACAATATTGAATCTCTTGCAATGAAACTTGAGATTACTTAGATATATGAAGGCCCAAATATTAGACAATGATCTCCATGTTAAATACAAAGATAAGCATTAGGTAAATAAGACAAAACACTGAAAATACCAAGTTTGATGTAAACTGGTAATGTTCTGATTTTTTGACCAGCAACCCTAAAATCCACCAAAATGCTCGTATCTCCCTCAAAGCCAAACACTCTGCAACAGTCACCAACTTTTGAGCAAGGTTCCCAAGGCACTCACATAAATGGTACGGCCTCCCTAAGAAGGGCGACCTTGGCTCAAAAATCACAAACTCCACCAAAAATTACCAAAACTTGAGCATAGAGTCGCTCAAGCTAGAGGAATGCATAGAAACAATACTCAGAACAATCACCTAACTCCTCCAAAAGGTGTAATATGTAATATCCCCAATTTGTGAGTCAGCATAAATTATTAATTTAAGTTGTCAAAAAGGTAAATTGAAAAAAAAAAAGCATCTTAAATTAATAATACAATTAACTTAAGTTATATAAAAGTAAAAATGAATTATTTAAGTTACTTTTTATGATTTCTCAAAAAGAGGCAAAATAAAAGTGAATGGCAAAAAAGACAAGAATTTGAAGAGACACACGAGTTACAAGGAGGAAAGAATACAAGTTTCCAAGGGAGCTCATTGCAGTAGATTGGATTTGGATTTTGGAAACAAGTATTTGGCTAGAGTTCATCTAGAACATTGTGAGGATGGATTCCTTCTCACAGAGAATATCATCTTCGGTGTTGGAAGATACACCTAGGATGGTGGTTGACAGTCTCACTTCAGGGGCTATGCTGGTGCTTTGATAGTATATTTTAAATAGAAGTTTGATATCCAGACTTTCATGTTTACATATCTACTTCTTAATGAAAATAAAATCAGTTTCAATTTATCAGAGTTTTGTGGTATGCAGGGATTTGTCTGTGAAATAAAATGAAATAAATTTGCAGGGGTCTTCTTGTTATCCGTTGAATTGGTTGTATCTGGTGTTTTATTTTAATGGTAAAAATTCCTTTTGCTTCCTTATGGCTCAGAAATCATACATATCAGATTCAATTTAGATTTCATGAACTCATATGAAGGAAGGCGTGATTTTATCAACAGACGGGTGATCTTTGAGGGAGTTGGAGCTTTAATATAGAAAGTGATTGAGTTGATTTATCATTTGTTTTAAAATACAATGAAATGACATTTCATGCATTGATGAACGCCTTCTTGAAAGAATGTTTGTAAATCTATGGCTATCGAGTAATTTGGGAGGGAGTCGCAATTAACTCCAAGGAGGATTTTTGTCACCTATGCCTCATAAACCATGGATAGAGCTCTCAGGGTAAAGCATTGAATAATGTAAGTTCCATGAATAACTTCAGGAAACGTTACAAAGGAAGACCCTATCGCTGTTAACATTTGTCTTGGCTATTGGTGGTAGACAATTATAATTCTTGGTACAACATTTAGTGTTGGAGTCGTGGAGGAGGGAAGATTTCAGAAAGATGGACTTATGAAGAATTGCACCCAACTTCATGTCGATTTAAATCTTTTGAAAATCATTGAGTTTTGCAACTGGGAAAATCCGTGTATTATATTGGATCCAACCCTGACAAATGAATGCGACATAAATTACCATTCACGTATACCTATTTTGTGTTGCGTGTCACTAAAGAGCTCGGGAATCTTGTTTAAGCCATCATCTAAAGGCTTTCGTGCCAATGGAAGGAAATCGTGGTTTATGGGAAGGCGATATCAAATAAAGAATCGACCTGTCTTTATTTATTAACCGTTACTGTGGTAATTTTGCCGAAATTTAATGAAGAGTATTTTGAAGGGAGTCAATATGTGGAGGAATTATGAGATTCGCAGAATAATCTTTGGGAATTATTAAGGAGTTTCGAAATATGAATTCTATAGAGTTGTCGTATTCTGGAAAGAAGCGTTTTTTTTAATATTGAAAGACTTAGCTGACTTAATTTGATATTATGGGAGACGGAAATCTTATCGGGGGCAGCTTAATATTTTAATGCTTCTTGGACAAACGATATCGACATTAACCAAGGAGACGTTATTATTCTGCCGTGCCAAGAGCATCAACATAGAGGAGAACAGTAGTGGACACCAAGAATTGTGGACTATATTTGTGGCATGAGAACAAGTGAAAAGGGGTCGTGTGGGCATCAAGGAAAATATTGCAGCGTCCCTATACAAACTGTGGTGGATAAAGAATTTTCAGAAGGATATTGTTGTCGTTTTTGTATTGGAAAGAGCCTTGGCATGGGCCCTGACAACACCCCCTGGAGACGAAAACAACCAGGTTAGCAACTGCTATAGTTTACATGTTTCTGGAATAAATATGTATACACTGTAACATAACTCTGAGTGGGGATTATTATAGATTGAAAAAAATATATATCTGGGCTGTGAATCTTTTGTACGTTTTTTATGGAAAATAATATGGTGGATACATATGTGTAATCTATGCACAAACATTTATCTCTTATGATTAATCTTATTGGGACTCAAGAAGATTATAGCAGAGTGTTTGTTGCTTATCATTCTATGATATATGAAATAACTTCACATCCTGTTTTGTTTATTGTATATGTTATTACATACCTACAGATTGTGGGAAATTCAAAATTATGAATGTTCCAATCAAAGGAAATCATCAAGATGTTGGAAACATATCGAATTCAAACTCAGAATAGTAGTAGGGCAATTGGGAGAATTGTTTGACGAAATGCCAAGAGCAGCTAGATAGGTAAAATTATAAAAAAAAAATTATATGCAATTTGGGGTTGTACATTACATTGGTATCAGAGCCTATGAACTTGCCATCTTGTGGAGCCTAACATGAAATTTCAGTTTAGTACATTGGTGATCAACATCTAGTCATTTCAACCAGTTGGGTAATCCAGTGTTTGAGTTTCAATTTGAAGTATGGCAAGAAAAGACAGGAAATGGTTAGCTAGACTACTTCATGAATCGGGTAGTAAGCTCGATAGCTTATCTCAAGCGAAGAATGATGCATTGACGACATTGAAAAGTGTAGAAGAATGTTTGATCATTGTTGAACAGCCACCTTCTAACGTATTGCAGATTTCCTTTGTTCCTACAGTGACTTCTTTGGGTCAGCATAGGTGGTTGAGACATGTTGATGAAGAGGTAAGGTTGCTGGTCACTTCTTGTTTGAATGAAGTTTTGAGAATATTGACTCCTCAAGTACGTTATGATGAAGAAACAATGAAAGAGGTAATTAAATTGATGGTGGATAGCTTTCAGGACTTGGGTGATATCAAAAATTTTCACTTTTCTACAAGGATTGCAATACTCAGAACTTTTGCAAATATCAGATTGAGTAACCTTATGCTAAACCTTGAATTGCATGACTTGATCTATAACATGTTTTACTATTTCCTTTCTACAATCAAAAAATAACATAATGATGGTATTATTGCAGCTATGAAAACTGTTATGATTCAATCTATCAATGGAAGTGATGTGATTTTTCAGCTTATCATAACTTTGTTATTGGTTGTCCTTAAGCGAGAACAAGTCACTTCTTCAGCTGCTTATGATTTGGCCAAATATGTGTTGGAGCAATGTGAGAGAAAGCTGAAACCCTACATGATTAATGAGGAGCAAGTAGAAGAAAAAGAAATTGCAACAGTTGATGAAATTCCTTCTAAGGATGTAACAAAGGTAGCTGATGTTGAGAGCTTTGTTATTGAAGAGAAATCAGAAATATTGCTGCATGAAGTTGAAAATGATCCTTTGCCCAATGAGTCATATGATTTGAAGGAAAAGATGAAGGTTACCGAAGATATGATTGTTGTAGCCCTATCACGTGTTGATCATATACACAATGTCATTGAAGATCTCTTTTGGAAGGCCCAAATTGAGGAGAGGAAAAAAGGAGTTGCAAGTAGAGTCATGCCTAATCAATTGTACACTATTAGAGAAGCATTGGAAACAATGAAAACAGATTATATGCAATTACTTAAGGACATGGATCTAGCAGCGAAGTATGTTGAAGACAAGGAAAAAGGGGCTGATGATCTTTTCTTACAATTAAGTATGCCTCACTATTCTTTAAGCAAAGCAGAAAAATTCAATTTTTGTGCAACTACATCCAAGGAACAAGGAAGTGAAACAAGGAAAATGGAGATCAAACAAATTGTTGAAGGGATTGATGAGCTCCATGTAGATGAAATGTTGCATAATGATTCTAGCACTCATCATTTTAGAGAGGTTTGACATGATGATAGAAATGGGAACCTGCATCCTGAATATGAATTTTCGAATTTCGAGGGTCAATTTCCATATGAAGATGTAGATTGCGGCCATGATATAGCAGGCATAACTAGTGAAGGCAGTTTTCAGCCTGCTACACTTCAAGAATCAGCAGGTATTGATGAGCATTCGAAATTGGAAGAAGGTATGCATGAGACATACAAAGACACCACTGAAAATGATGGAGAAAATGTGGATTATATGAGAGTTAGCAGCAGTCAATTGACTTTGCATGAGTGTGATTTACTCCATGAATCTAATGTTAATGTTGAACATTTTGAGTTGGATGAAACTCAATCCAATTCTAGTGCTATGTTTGATGAAGAATACAAGCAAACTATGGAGTTTTTTTGCAGATATGTACCTCATTGGAATGTTGTGGCACGTGAATTATCATGGAGGAGATTGCAAATTCAAAGTTGTTTTTGTTTGGGAATAGAGATTGCTTATTTTGCAGGGCCATAGGAGGGGAAAATTCAGATTGATGAAGACAATCTGAATGTTTTTATCAGAGTGGGGCAGCGGCAAATTGGTGGTCACTTCAAAAGATTGGTTTGGGATCCTGGAATAATAGTTGGTTTCGGGTTGTCTCAAACAGGTGGTTCGTGGTTGTGCTAACATTGCTTGAGGACAAGCAATATTTGAGAAGGGCGGACTGTAATGTCCCCAATTTGTGAGTCAGCATAAATTATCAATTTAAGTTGTCAAAAGGGTAAATTGAAAAAAAAAATACAACTTAAATTAATAATACTAGTAACTTAAGTTATATAAAAGTAAAAATGAATTATTTAAGTTACTTTTTACGATTTCTCAAAAAGAGGCAAAATAAAAGTGAATGACAAAAAAGACAAGAATTTGAAGAGACACAAGAGTTACAAGGAGGAAAGAATAAAAGTTTCCAAGGGAGCTCATTGCAATAGGTTGGATTTGGATTTTGGAAACAGGTATTTGGCTAGAGTTCATCCAGAACTTTGTGAGGACGGATTCCGTCTCACAGAGAATATCATCTTCAATGTTGGAAGATACACCCAGGATGGTGGCTGACAGTCTCACTTCATGGGCTATGCTGGTGCTTTGACAGTATATTTTAAATAGAAGTTTGATATCCAGACTTTCATGTTTTTATATCTACTTCTTAATGAAAATAAAACCAATTTCAATTTTTCAGAGTTTTGTGGCATGCATGGATTTGCCCATGAAATAAAATGGAATAAATTTGCAGGGGTCTTCTTGTTATCCGTTGAATTGGTTGTATCTGGTGTATTTTTTGTAATGGTAAAAATTCCTTCTACTTCCTTATGGCTCAAAAATCATACATATCAAATTCAATTTAGATTTCATGAACTCGTATGAAGGAAGGAATGATTTTATCAGCAGACAGGTGATCTTTGAGGGAGTTGGAACTTTAATTTATGAAGTGATTGAGTTGATTTATCATTTGTTTTAAAATACAATGAAATGACGTTTCATGCATTGATTAACGCCTTATTGAAAGACTGTTTGTAAATCTATGGCTATTGAGTAATTTGGGAAGGAGTCGCAATTAATTCCAAGGAGGATTTTTGTTGCCTATGCCTCATAAACCGTGGATAGAGCTCTAAGGGTAAAACATCGAAGAATGTAAGTTCCATGAATAACTTCAGGAAACGTTGCAAAGGAAGAACCTATCGCTCTTAACATTTTTCTTAGCTATTGGTGGTAGACAATTATAATTCTTGGCACAACATTTAGTGTTGAAGGAGTCGTGGAGGGCAGATTTCAGAAAGACGGACTCATGAAGAATTGCACCTGACTTCATGTCGATTCAAATCTTCTAAAAATCATTGAGTTTTGCAACTGGGCAAATTCGTGTATTATATTGGAGCCGACCCTGACAAATGAATGCGACATAAATTATCATTCACGTATACCTATTATGTGTTGTGTGTTACTAAAGAGCTTGGGAATCTTGTTTAAGTCGTCAGCTATAGGCTATCGTGTCAATGGAAGGAAATCATGGTTTATGGGAAGGCGATATCAAAAAAAGAATCCACCGGTCTTTATTTATTAACCGTTACTGTGGTAATTTTGTTGGCATTTAATGAGGAGTATTTTGAAGGGAGTTTATATGTGAAGGAATTGTGAGATTCATGGGATAATCTTTGGGAATTATTAAGGAGTTTCGAAATATGAATTCTACAGAGTTGTATTCTGGAAAGAAGCGTTATTTTTAATATTGAAAGACTCAACTGACTTAATTTAGTATTGTGGGAGACTGAAATATTATCGGGAGCAACTTAGTATGTTAGTGCCGCTTGGAAAAAGGACATCGACATTAACCAAGGAGACGTTATTATTCTGTTGTGTCAAGAGCATCAATATAGAGGAGAACAGTAGTGGACGCCAAGAATTGTGGACTGTATCCGTGGCATGAGAACAGGTGAAAAGGGGTTGTGTGGGCATCAAAGAAAATATTGTAGCGTCCCTATACAAACTGTGGTCGATAATGAATTTTCAGAAGGATATTGTTGTCGTTTTTGTATTGGAAAGAGCCTTGGCATGGGTCCTGACAACACCCCCTGGAGATGAAAACAACCAAGTTAGCAACTGCTATAGTTTACATGTTTCCAGAATAAATATGTATACACTGTAATAGAACTCTGAGTGGGGATTATTATAGATTGAAAAAAAGATATATCTGGGTAGTGAATCTTTATTAGACATTTGTTATGGAAAGTAATATGGTGGGTACATATGTGTAATCTATGCACAAAAATTTATCTCTTCTGAGTAATCTTATTGGGACTCAAGAAGATTATAGCAGAGTGTTTGTTGCTTATCATTCTATGATATATGAAATAACTTCACATGCTGTTCTGTTTTTTGTATATGTTATTACATACCTAAAGATTGTGGGAAAGTCAAAATTATGAATGTTCCAATCAAAGGCAATCTCAAGATGTTGGAAACATATTGAATTCAAACTCAGAATAGTAGTAGGGCAACTAGGAGAACTGTTTGACGAAATGCCAAGAGCAGCTAGATAGGTAAAATTATATGCAATTTTGGGTTGTACATTACATAATCAAAAACGTCCTTCAACCATACTCAAAACCAACAACATGAAACTGAAGGAAATACTCCAAAAAGGAACAAACTAGAAGTGAACTCACTACCACACCCCAAAATCAGAAAACATCAAATGAAGCCATCACCTTGAAGCTCAGTTGCACCCTCTGAATGAAGGAGCACCAACAATCCAAGTAGGAGCTATCTTGCAAGCCCAAAACTGAATAAGGCTAGGAGGTATTCCAACCTCGAAGCAAGAGTTTGGATAAAATCCAACAGCACTTTGTTATGAGATGAATAATGGATACCAAATGAAGAGGCAAGACCCTATATATATAGCTTTTACAACCCATAAGTTGAAATCATCTTTTCCCTCCAAAAAGGACACCCAAGAAGGAGAAATATAATATTCATTTAAATTTGCAATTTTGTCTTGACTTTGGGCGCCCAACTTGACTTAGGAAAATAAACCTTATGAAATGCAAATATATTTCTAAATTGGACGACCTCATGAGAGAACACAAATTAAAATAACTTAAAGTTATGTTTCTAGGCATTGGGGGCCAAAAAGCACAATATTAAAACATAACTTGCCAACTTCCCAAAACAGGCTCCAAGAAAGCTAGAAACACATCTGCATATACTGCCTTGCCAGAAATAGACACTTAGTGTTGAACTACTGCCAAACTGCATTGTCAAAAATAGCACTTACTAAAAATAGTGACTCCAAACTCTATTAAAGCACAAACCGGGTAGCCGTCGTAACTTACTAAAAATAGTAAGTCGAAAAATGTCCTATGAAGAAAATGCATGTCATACCATTCTGAAGCCCTCCGAAAACCCAAAAAGACCCAAAAGACAAACTGCCAAACTCCCGCAAATTGTTAATTTTCTTATCAGAAATGCAATTAAGCAAAAAACACAACACAGAGAAGACAACACAGCAATTTGTAATATCCCTTGCTACTTCTGATCTTAATTTTCACCTTCAAAGAATATCGTTAGATTCAAAACGTGAAACAAAGATCTTGGTTACTAATGCCTTCTAACACTTTAGGATCTTTCACGTAAGGGAGAAGGATAGACCAAAATGGCAATGCTCACACTTCTTGAAACCACCGATGTTTTCCTTACAAGATCTGACCTTAGTTTGCTGATTTAGGTCTCAAGGAATATCGTCAAACACTTTTCATGCAATCTCTTTACTAGCCGTTTCTGTATTTTCAGTTTGCTTGTTTGCTTGAAAAGATTTCAATGTAATTTAAATGCTTGCAAATAAATACTACAATGACTAAGCAATGATCTAGGATGATAATGCAATTCTTTTGGTATTTTCCAATGCATATATATGTGCTACACATGCTAAAATGATCACCTACAGCAGTATGACATTTCTACAAACAATTGTCATGGAAAGTAAATATTGAAGCAATAGTTTAAGAGCTGAATGCAACCTTATTTCTCCTCATTACAGACTGTAATATAAAAGCTGAATACAAATGCTAATATGACCAGCCAAGACTCTTGGCTTTACAATTAAATGAAGCCCCTAAATTTCTGAGTACAATGGCAGCCACTAACACTAAACATACATGACTGTAAAATCGGATGCAAGCAATATAAAGAACCTGGAATGGAAGCGCCTAAAGCTGGTGATGAAGTAGCAACCAATAGAAATCCAAAATGTGCTTCCCTCTAGCCAAATCGATGCTCCCAATCAGGCCGCCCTTGTTTTGGAGTTGATGCAGATATAAAATAATATGCAGCCTCTAAGACCCTTTTTTAAGCAACAAACATCATTGTCTTGAAGCCAAGAGTGGAGCGCCCCTACTTGAGAGAGAAATCGATGCACTTTGTGGTCTCCATGAGTGAAATCGTGGCATCTATATATGCTGGTATGAAGTCTGAAATTAATGATCAAACTGTTGCAATCTTCAATGCCTCCAAACAAGTAGATATCGATGCAAATAATGAACTATGAATGATCACAAATAGCTTCCCAAATTCATCTATCTCAAAACTCCAAAATTTTGGCCATAGGCCATTAAAATTTGCCCTTGAAAGCACAATAAAAAAACTGTAGTATCTTTCTCTCAGCTGCAACCCTTCGGAGGATATTTCACCACCTCAGTTATGCTAATCAATGGAAGTTTTTGTTTCCAATGATCAATGATGAGAAACTACAGAAATCCTTTGCTCCACAATTGAACATATCAATAATATCAATTTCCTGGATATCCAAAAATGAGCCCTTAAGATCCTTTTATACTTTTCCTGGGAGGGCTCACACACTTTCCTTGCCAACATGGGATAAAAGATATATTTTATATTTCAGCGACTTTATGTTATAATAATTTATTTAAGTCATTATATTAAATTAATTAAATATAAGGTTACCTTTTGATATTAATTTATTTAATAACTTTATAAAATAATTAATTTAATAATTTATCCCTTATTAAATAACCTTATAAAATAATTAATTTAATAATTTCTCCCTTAAGGTACCTTTTAAATATATTAAATAATATTTGGCAACCTTAGTAAAATAATTAAAATAAAGCCATTAATATACTCATTTTGCAGAAACTGTCAGAATGCATCGAGAAATTGGAAATTGACTGCACTAGAGTGATCCCAATGAAGAATAATGATAAACAAAGCCGATCGAGCAACTTTCTATAAATAGACGCCTTCTCCAAGATTCTTGGATAACACACTAGAAGCCAAAAATCACCTCAAAAAGTGGCATATGATTCCTCTAAACCACCTGAGCTTATTGGTGACATCCAATTATCCCTTTGATCAAGTTGACACCAACCTAGAAAACCATCACCAATTGCAAAGCAATGAATTAGAAAATGGGGACATTATAGTCCGCCCTTCCCAAAGATTGTTTGTCCTCAAGCAATGCTAATACACCCTCAATAACATCCAATTGAAATCAACTGATCCCACGTGCAATCTTGGGGTTGCAAGTCAATCTTTGCAAATGCCCACCATGCTGTCAATGCACTACTCTGATAAAAACGATAAACTCATCACGCTCCAGCTGCACTCTCAACTCATGTGTCCCCAAAAAGTCATCACCGTCAACACCCAAAATCGAAATACTTGCGAAGGCTGAAATCTGAATCATGAAAAACCTCCTACCAAGGCATCCTAGTGAAGCCCACATTTGCAATCCAACTGTCTAACATGATCTTGGGCAACACGAAGTATAATCTGCTCAACCCCACAAGAAAACCCTTAGCATATCTCCTCACATTATCTCGGAAGTGATACTAATCAGTTCCTAACCAAAAGCTAATAGCAATTATGTCATCCTCAGAATCATACAGCTTGACAATTCCATCCTGATCATAAACAGATAACCTCTCACCAACACCTAATTCCTAGGTGTCAATATGCTCATATCGAGCACACCAACTCCAATCGACTACAATCACCACAATAACATTTGTGGATATATCCATCAACAACATGAACTGATTGTAGTATCCATCTCTCATACTCGTGGGAGCTAGTAATAACTACTCAAGCTCTATAAATCCTTCTACAACCTATTGCCGAAATTGCCTGCAAGTGCTCAAAGTCCATCTGCCCATAAATTGATGTTGACATAAACTGTGTAGAAATGCTAAAGCAACAATTGTCATAAATTGGTAATGTCTCGTTAGCATTCCAATTCTAGATGCTACAGTGACAAACCTGTGTGCACCAATCCATGCAATTAGCAGCTATCATCAATGCAAAGTTTGAAAATATCATGACCAGCACCA
This sequence comes from Sequoiadendron giganteum, assembly GCA_007115665.2. Classification (NCBI taxonomy): domain Eukaryota; kingdom Viridiplantae; phylum Streptophyta; class Pinopsida; order Cupressales; family Cupressaceae; genus Sequoiadendron; species Sequoiadendron giganteum. The sequence goes on from CM021103.1 coordinate 404,547,495, forward strand.
TGGAACAGCCTTTACACATTAATGTGTTAGTAGGAAACCAAAGAACCAAATTTGAGCACCCTTCCTCAATTTGATACCCATTGCAGTTATGTGCTTTCATAAAGTAAGGTATAGTAAAACTATTATGAAACATCATATCATGTGAATGACTTAGGCCAACAAACACCATTTCATGCTTAGCCATAAAATTTCAAATATCAACAAGATGAGGTACTTTACCAATGTCATCCATAAAATTTTCATCTATCATCTCATGAGGAATCAAATCATATGAAGATAATGGTTTGTTGTTCGCAATCAAAGAATTAGCAACTAGTTCATACCTTTCATCGGTGTCTTCATGGATCTCATGCATACCTTCTCCCGTTTCAAGATTTTCATCTTTATCTGCTGATTCATAAACTGCATCATGTTGAAATCTGCCTCCATTACATGTTTTATCTGCTATCTCATGGCTGCATGCTACACCTTCATGTGAGAAATGATCCTCAAGCAGGTTCCAATCTTTATCAACATACTGAACCTCTCCAACATGGGAAGTGCTAGAATCATTATGCAACATTTTATTCTTATGGAGTTCATCAAACCCTCCAACAATTTGTTTGATCTTCTCAATCCTTGTGTCACTTTCTTAAACTTTGGATGTGGCTGCAATAGAATTTTCCCCTTTGTATAAAGAAAAGTGAGTCATACTCAATTGTAAGAAAAGATCATCGATCTGAATTTCTACTTCTTGAAGGGCCACTTGAGTGGACTCCAATGAACCCCTAGTGTTGATAAGCTTGAAGGTAAGATGGTCAACTTCTTCCTCTTTCCCTCTCAATGCATCTGAGTAGATTCAGCGAGGTTGAGGAGATGGTCACGATCTAAAAGATGTAAATAATTTGATTTCATTGCCACCAGGGCTTCTTTGATTACCTGTAAACTAGTATGAGAAGATTCTTCTTCAATACACTTTTGTCTTTTGTCAAGTTGAGTCTTCCAAAGGTGATATTCAATCAATTTGTGAGTTCTATCATAATGTCAATGCTGCAACAATCTTATCTTCATTAACCTTCAATTAGTTCTCCAAATTATGTGGACTATCGAACTTATGAACAACTTTTGCTTCACATGAAGAATCATTAGATTGGTCTCGAAGCACTTGACTCACACAATTGTCTTCTTCTACGTCTTCATCTTTGCACACTTGCTGATTTGGAACTAGGGCAGCGCTAGTCCCTCACACAAAATCATCTTCCATACCATCATTAGGTGTTATAACACAAGAGAGCTCAATTTGCTTTTTCTACTAATAATCCAACTCAGCTGACTCACTAGATGATGTGATGCATTTTTCATGTACAGATGTTGGGACAGCATTATGATCAAACACATTATCTTCAATGGAACCCCTCTTCTCCTCATAAATCTTATCAATAACAATCTCTAAGTCACCCACATAGAGACTTGTACGCTTTTCACTTGTAACATCAATTAATTCCTTTTCCTTGCAGCCCAAAGTGTCATCCTAGTGGAACAAGACTATGTTGGTTCCGTCTTCCTCATTGAACCCACATATGTGATTAGAAATCCAATCCTCTTGACATGGAAAACAACGCGGCTCTTTTCTCATTCGTTTTTTTCTCTTTTTGGGTGATCTTGGGACCTGTAAACCAAATGAGATTAGTTCTTCTTGAGTCAACTGTCCTTGAACTTCTCAATTTTCTGCTCAACCACTCTTTTTGAAAAATCATAAGCTGCGGTTGAGACATGTTGCTCTTTTCTCCAAATGTGTAATGTCCCCTTTTTAGCATGATCTTGTTTTTTTATGGTTTAGCCAATTCCTGGCCCTCATAGGTTAACATAGACGGTTAGAGGGTCCTTCTTGACAGTGATCAGTGTGTTTTCTCCTTCGGAGCTCAGTGTGGGTTCAGGTTTGGCCTTCATTTGACTCAGTTTCTCACACTTACTATTTATAATAAGTCACCATTTTAGGGGAGTCAATGTTTCTATGTAACAACCCCCAAACCGGGTAAATAAAAAATTTCTACTTTCACAAATAAAATACAAGGAAAGACATACATAATGACAAAGTAAATAAACTTTTCTTTTCATTCTATTGCAACATTTCATCATAAAGAAATAATTGACACAATACATCATTATTTTCTTTTCCAAGTAAATAACAGAGTACGCAATTCAACATTACTTTTCTTTCAAATAAATAACAGAGTAAGAATCTTACAAGTTTCAATCATAGCTCGGAAGCTTTTGAGCAAATAGGAATAAGACAGTCCAGGTTCTTCCCTTTCAAACCTTGGTTCATCAGAAGTCTACTGTGGAGGAGTAACATCACTCAGGTGCTTTTCCGCCAACCACGGACTTATAATGCAGTCCCTCGCACGTTTACTGTTAAGTAGACGGCCCTCCCTTCTACGAAGAGATTGGTTGGGTAACCGATTCTGTATGACCAACTGAGCATAGTGTGAAGTCCTACATAACTAAATCCTTGTAACCTTACAATCTCAATCTAGTATGTAAATTGGACTACGGTGAACTGACAGTGTAATCGTCCCATAGTCTAAGTGGATGTAGGTGTACTACACTACTTTGGCCAAATTGTTTCGGCAATATTTAAACTGACGGTCATCTATCACATGCACTAAGTCAGGTTCAGTTTGACTTGAGACTATCTTATCCTATACGTAGGCTAAGTCCTTTACCATGGGTAGTCAATCACCCTAGACCTCCTACATCATCTACTTAATCAGGAATTGAAATGCAGTCAGCAAGGGTCCCTCGGGTAACTCCTATCTTGGAATTCTTTATCCATGGAGTACATAGCTTTTCCTAGTTAACCTACTAACTTTAAAGTTTTAGACTACCTTGGTACTGGTCGCATCCTCGTCCTAGTATTTAATAACTAGTTCCCTCTCTTCCTTTATATAAGGAGATCAAGCAGTATTCACGTCAATACAATTCATCAAGTAAATTCTATTAAAAAGTATTCCAACATTTCCTTTCATTTATTTGGACAAGCTATTCCTTTATAAACAAGTTGTTCCTATATAAACAAGCTATTCTTTTATAAACAAGCATAAATAGGAAACTGAATTTCTCCTTTACTTGTCTACTCTTCTTATACCACAATACAAAGTAATGCACAATTAAACAAGTAGATTTATCTAATTCAAATAACAAAAGTATTAAGAGATAACTCTCATGCCTGTTTCCTTGTTGCTAGCAAATTCAGTCTGGTAGCTTCTTCTTTTAATCTCACTTCCTTTCTATCTCCTTCAGATTCTAAACATAGGTTGGATGGAGTATTTTCCAGGTATTGCTGATTACACTTCTCACAATTTTGGATTGTACAAGAGGTATGTATGTATATTCTTGCAGCATATAAAATCCACGGTCCTCTCAAAATGGCAATGGAAATTGTGAATTGGCTCTCTAAACAAGTTTGAATACAGCAATGACAAATTGTGGCTTTCAAAAGGAAAATTCGAATATAGCAAAGGCATAAGTGAATTGGTAAAAAATAACAAAGTGAGAAGCTCTTTATATAGGTTTTGAATTCTCATGCCTGCTACCATTTTGGCATGAGAATTGACACCTTATATATTTGAACTAGTCAATTCATGAAGTGGCAACTATTTAGCAAGTTACTCAGCAGTTATTAAGATGATTCGACTTTTATCCAAGGAGAATTTTTCAACTTACACATGGTAAAAAGCAAATGAGAGACACCTACAGGCGTACTCAGCAGAGGCACCCAAAAAATGGCGAATTAAATTCCTTGCAAGAAAACGTCCAAGCAGAAAACGCCCCATCTAGCCTATCTCTCACACATTAATAAAAATGGAGTCTTGCAGGCCGCGACCTGGTCTTGCGCGCACACACATGTGTTCATAGCTGCGCGGGATTTCCGCTTATTCATAATTTTGACCATTTCCACAACATTTAAAGTTTACGTATTTTTCTTGGTGAAAGAAGTTCACAATATTTAGCATAACCCAAGGTTTATAAAATGTTCGATAAACCTCTCATGAGATTTCATCTATTGAAAACATTTATTTTCCATGTTATATTTCAAACTATTTAAACCAAAAGACTAAAGAAGTCTATTTCATTTATTTTCTCATGGTGAATATATATATTATTTACCAAGTGACTATAAAAGTCATTTATTTTCCAAGATCTTTATTTATTTAAAATATAAATAAATTGTTATATTTATATCATGTATTATATTATATATAATTTATTATAGTTTTATTTACCATAATAAATATATATATATATATATATATATTTAAATGTTTTAATATTTAAATATAACTATATATATAATATTAAATATACATATATTTTTATTTATATATTTACACTTAAATATGCATATACATATTTGAATTAAATCATTCGAATACGTGTATTGTGAGCCAGTCAACATACTTCCAATACACCTGTTTGTGCAAACATGTATATATACGTTTAACTGTAAATTTAAGGCATCATAATAATGTTATAACAAACATCATAGATAGTGTGTATATGTTTATGGGTGTGTTAATCATGTGTATGTATCGGTATGTATGCCATGTCGACACATGCGTATGGCATAGTAATTGCCCATCATACGTCTGTATCGCCATGTCATACTTATTGATGCATACATATGAGCGATACATGTATACACATATACATCCTGCCTATGTTCACATATCAATCCATGTTTCACATCAAAGGTCACAAAACAATAAGTCAGTTAACAAGTAGCATCACTCACAAAGCACAAAGAAGTAATCCAAAACTCCTAAGCCTAAGGATGACTTATCAAGATAACTCTATCTGACCCTATTCCTCTAAACCTTAGTGAAGTGTGTGTATGCTCAACTGATTTACTTTACCGGTTATCCGACCAAGCCCCTCTCCCGAGTGATGTCTCCCCTCTGCCTAGAGGAATAGTTCCTGTTCCTGCATGCATTGGCACAAAACCACGGCAGTTACTTGCTCATAACATTTTTCAGTATATAAATCAATTATAAAAACAAGACTAATTATCCTCTTTTATGCATTACTTTATCCAAGAATAACATCAATCAAGAACACAGAATGAGTCAATCATAACATGTAAAAAGATTCTCAAATTGATAACAAGGTTCAACACATTTTATTCATCCAAATCCTTCCTTACAAACAGAATGCTCTAAGCATTGCTAAAATAGTAGCTATACAATTTCGGGGTGTAACATTCCATATTTAGTAAGGCACTTGGACAAGTCTCGAATGCAGTGTTGATCTTTTTAATTAGTTGGTTGGACGAATTATTAAGTATTTAATGAGTTATTATCATTAAAGGTATTTTAATGATAATTAATAAATATAAAGTCAAATTATAAAGTTTAAATGTGCACTTTGTTTCAATGGGACCATGACCCATCATTAGGTCATTTAAAGTGCATTTATTTTTACATGGATATGAGTGCCCACTTATGAAGATTTTAATAAAGTTATTATGCAAAACCTAAAATGGATTTGAAAAGGTATTAAATGCCATTAAGGAGGTCGACCCCTTCTTGAGAGGTTATAAAAGGGGTCAAAAGGAAAAGGCATTTATCAATTGTTTAATATATGACTTGTGCTTTTGGAGTTTGTGTTGTGTGAAGAAATTCACAAGGGTTTCTGCCATTTTCAGCCATTGAGAACGAAAACTCTCCTTGGTTTTGCAATTTTGAGGCTGTGAAAGATCAGTTGAAGTGTTGCTTGATAGTGGGCTTCATTCAGAGGTTCAATTTGTGCTAAATTGAGAAGATTGACATAGGGTCTGGTGCAGCATTGAAGAGTGTGCATCTACAGATCAAAGAATAATAATTGTTGTTGTCAAAGATCAAATTACTAGCATTAATTGTCAAGTAAGTTCACTGCTACAGCTAGCTGAATGTTATATTTGCGTTCTACCAGGCAGCTTTCTTATTTCCAACCAGCTGTTCAAGGCTTAGGAGCAGCATGTGTCTCATCCCTGGGCCTAAACGCCTAGATTATTGTGCATCCCCCATCATTGCAAGGGACGCCTTAGCATTGGGAGATATTCTGGAAGTTCATTTGCTTGAGAAGTTATACCAGCAGCCAGGCATGTAGCCTCAAGGAGAAAAACGCCTAAGTATCAAGGCTCATATCACCTTCAATTGTGGCATCCAGGTCTCTATTGGTGTTTACAGCCATTAATAAGTTGGAGAACCTTCAAATTGCTGCTAATCGATCACCTACAGGTTTTCTTTAATTGTTGTTAATGATTTTCAGAATTCCATGATATATCATTGTAAATATTTGGCCTAGTGAAATTGAATAAAAAATTCCTTATGCTGTTGGCATTTCATTTCCAGCTTACTTGCATATTAGTCTTTAGTTGCAGTCATTAGTTTACTTTCATAATTCCTTTTATGCATTGTTGTTTGAATTCATATATTGGGAAGTCAAAAAAAAACATATATATTTCAAAATCAAAACAAATACACATCATTTGCAAAGCTTTTGAGGTTGGAGAACTAGAGGGGTTCTGTTGTGACCTTTTTCACACATCACCCCATACAGATGGGGACCCCCTAATTTTTTGCTCCATTCGGGTCTTTTGGCTTTGCGTCTCTCTCTCTCTAGTCCCTCCGGGGATGTCCCGTCATTTGACCCAGGTTGAAATATTGTTCAAGTCTGTGAAATTAGGGTTTTCATCCTTCAGGCTTATTTAGGGTCAAACTGAGTTGTAAAATTGAAATCCGGGCTTGGTACAGTAGTCAGAAAGCTTCCAGCAGGGTCCCATTAAATTTTCACTGTATTCCGGCAACTTGCTATTTTTAGTAAGTATTCAATTTGGGGCTATTTTGTCAAAATTTTGGAATTCTGTTAGTTCCACCACCTTCAGGTAACCTCAAGCTGCTTGCACATAAATTTTGAGCCAGATCGGACAATTTGCTATTTTTAGCAGTTCAGGCTTCAGGAGCCATTTTCAGGGGTCAAATGTATAATTCCTCATTGCATGTCCGGAGATTACTTCTGGGTTCCTCGAAACCTTCGCAACGATATAACATGCAAACCGAGACGATCACTTTCAGAGTTCAGCCTTCGGAGGCTATTTTTAGGGTTTGCATGCAGAGTTCTTCAACGCATGTCCGGATATTCCTTCTGGGTTTTTCGAGAGCTACGCAACAGTGTGACATGCAAGCGGAGAAGATCAAATTTCGAGGACTTACTATTTTTAGCCGGTACATGCATGCAGACCAGTTTTCTAGGTTTTTCTGGGTTTCTTGAGATCCTACAGGCAATATGACATGCAAAATCATCTGGCGATGGATGAGTCACTTTTCAGACAATTTCTTTTTTTAGCAGGTGCATTCTGGCAACCGCCTAACACTCCTGTTCAGCAAGTAGAACGACATGCAGAAGGAACAAAGACAAACGGAGACCGTTCGGGATACATGCAAGTCAAATTAGGGTTTCCACTTTTATAGGGGGTGAAATCCAAAAATAGTCAAGATGGAGTACCCCACCCATGTCAGCACACTTCAAGGCACTTGCTGGCAAAATTTGAGTAGAATCGAAGAACATTACTATTTTTAGTAAGTTAGGGCATGGCTATAAATAGCAGGTCTGCAGCCGAGGTTGGCATCAGAACGACACTCACGTTATCAGGATCAGGCGTTGCAATTTTCAGGCCAAACGGAGCTACTGAAGTCAGAAAGTCAAGAACTTACTATAAATAGCAGGTGGCTATAAATAGCAGGCTGACATGTGGGACTGGCGAAGCGGGTTCACAAGGCGAAGAAGATCAGATGGTGAAATTTTCAGGCCAAACGGAGCTACTGAAGTCAGAAAGTCAAGAACTTACTATAAATAGCAGGTGGCTATAAATAGCAGGTCGGGGCAGAGGACTGGCAAAACAGGTCCACAAGGCAAAGAGGGTCGTATGGTGAAATTTTTAGGCAAAACGAAGCTATATGGGACGAAAATCAAGGGCCTTTCTAAAAATAGCCTGACTTACCCAAAATAGACGATGAAGATGAAGGCAGGCAGAGGTATGAAAAAGTTTCTAATTGTTCAAATGGAAGTTGCCCCTGGAAAATGCGCCCTCAAGCAAAATTCTAAGTGTGTGAAAATTGTCTAAGGCAAAAACAAAAGCTCACCCCATGAAATGCGCCCTCAAGTCAAAGCTTGCATGTGAAAAATGCCTAAGTCACAAAAGCAAAAGTAAGCTAGTTAAAATGCGCCCTCATCTTGAAGCTCCTCCATCAAAATGCGCCCAAGGAGGATGTGGCCTAGTAGAAAAAGCGGCTAAGGCATAAAACAAAAGCATGGGGTCTCATTTGCGCCCTCACATGGAAGCTCCACCCCTCATTTGCGCCCAAGGCAAGGTGGAAGTAGCCATGGCAAAATGCGCCCAAGGCAAGGTGGAAGAAGTAGCCATGGCAAAATGCGCCCAAGGCAAGATGGAAGTAGCCATGGCAAAATGCGCCCAAGGCAAAGTGGAAGTTGCCTAGTGGAAATGCGCCCTCAGGTATGTGAGAAAACGGCTAAGGCATGGAAATGAAAGTATAAGGTGTAAAATGCGCCCAAGCTCCTCCCTCATATGCGCCCAAGGTTCTTGGAGCCTAAAAAACGCCTAAGGCATAGAATGAAAGCACATCACCTCATTTGCGCCCACCTTGTGATGATGCCTTGAAAAAGTTCTAAGGCGTGTAAAATGAAAGCTCATGTATCAAAATGCGCCCTCAAGAAGGAGAAGAGGGTGGAAAAACGCCTAAGGCAAAAACAAAGGCTTCAAGGTCAAAATGCGCCCCCAGTCAAAAGGAGGAATAGAAGTCTAGAAATATTCTAAGGCACGAAAATAAAAGTTGCCTAGTGGAAATGCGCCCTCAAGGTAAGTGGCGATGGAAAATACTTCCTAAGGCGTGGAAATTTAAAGCTTGCCTAGTTAAAATACGCCCAAGGGAGGAGGAGAATGTTAATAAAATTTCTAAGGCATGGAAATTTTTAATTAAATAAAATAAAATGCCAATGGGAAATATACGCCTAAAGGAGATGAAAATTTAAATTTTCTATCAAATGTGTGAAGTGGAGAAATTCGTAAGGCGTGAGAATTTGAAAATTTGAATAAACGGAACGAGTGGGTGAACATGAAAATTTTCCAGACATTTAAACGGGGTTGACGACTTGATAAAATATTTTCTAAGTGAAAATCAAATGAACCCATTTAAAATGCACCCATGAGTTAACAGAGTTTAAAAATTAATTTCCTAAGGGAAATTTTAATATTTTAAGAAGGGATTCGTTTTGCCTAGATTATTTTCCTGACGGAAATTAAGTCTCAGAGGATGAATTATTTCGAGCATACAAGTGATTTTAAATCACCCGGGGTTGAATATTTTAAAAGGAGAATTTAAAATGTCTAAGGCAAATTTTATGAAATCGAGGATTTAAATGACAGACATTTTAAAAGTTGGAAATAAATTTACAACTCCCACGAATTTTCGAGTTGGATTCAATTAAACATTGCGAGATTCTTAAATGAAATTTTCAAATCAAATCAAGTGATTTTTCTCGCAAGTTGTCTAAATTACTGGCAAACCAAGAGGAAAAAATTCGAATTTTTACAAGGAAGGAATCATTGTTAATGGCAACTGCCATAATGACTGGCTGACAACTAGCCCACTACTGCGCTTGAATTAGAAGATTCCGAACGAAGAGAGTGGAGAATTGATGAGGGTGCTAAAAATAGCCCTAGCCTTACTTGGCAGGATTCTTCGAGAAGAATTATTTAAACAATCTCTTCTCTCATTTCTCCTCACATTTTTCAAAGTTGAAGTTGCTGAAGAAGTTCTTGAGAGATTGAAATATTTTCGAAGTTGTTGAGGAGAGAAATTCCTTGAGAGTTTATTTTATTTCGGAGTGTTGAGTTGCTGAAAGGGCGAGGTGTTGCAGATTTTTTTTTTTTATCTGCCAAGACTCTTTCTTTCAAAAAGCTGAGAGTGTGTTGCTGCAATTTCGAAGTTGACGGTTGAAGTTGATTTCCGGAGTTGCTGGAAGATTTATCTTCTGAAGTTGCTGCAGAGCATTGAGTTGCAGAAGTTTATTGTGTGCTGAGGATTTACTTCGAAGTTGCTGAATATTGAAGTTGCACGAAAATTGAAGCTTGCTGCAAATTTTATTTATTCGAGTTGCTGAAAGTTGAAAGTTGTTGAAGTTGACAGAAGTTGAGGCGAAAGATTTAATTTATTTTGTGCTGAGAAAATAGCCACAATGCTGAAAGTTGTTGGTTGGCTGTAATTTTCTCCGCCAGTCAGAGTGCAGTTGCTGGAAGCTTCGTTATAAGCTCAGAGTTTTTTATACAGTTTGAGGTTTGGAGTTAGAAAATTATGCTGAAGAATTTCATTTTCAAAAACTAACTCCACATCCGCAGTCGCCTCGGAGGCTATTTATTTTATTATAAATCTGCAAGCTAGCTTATTGTTATTCTATTCTATTTTGCAGATGGTTGGGGCAAAGGATGTTGCTGGAACAAGCAGAGCCGCAGGCAGAGCTGCAAACACCGAAACGGCCAAGGCTAGCTCATCCCGGCAGGCAATGATTAAAAGGCTCGCCAAGTCAGTTCTTCCAAAGTCGGCAGTTGTCTCCAAGCTGGCAGGGTTAAGTGACACCATCCTCGGGTCATTTAATCTAAATGCACTCAAGTCTAGGATGTACGGACTGGGAGGCCATCAACCATCAGTCACGGCACATAACATCATGAAGAGTGGTATCTATGCAGCCGCTGGTTTTCCACCAGCAATTCAGTGCCCAGAGCTAATTATGGAGTGTGCAAGCCACTACAAGCCGGAGCGTAGAACCATTGTCTCGCTAGATGGCAAATTGCTTGCCAACTTCACGCCAGACGCCATCGGAGAGGCATTTGGGATTCCTACTGCCGAAAAGATGCTGTACAGATCAAAGGAGAGGGCGGATAAAATGTACTCCACCTCCTTCGAGAGGGTTGCCGCGGTCATCAACAGAGTTTGGATGCAAAAGCCAAAGCCACCTCGCACTAGACTACCAAAGTAGATAATTGCCGAAGATGTAAAACAGGAATACTGCGACTTGATGATGATGCTGAGCCGAGTAAATGGGAGTGCACAAGCCTACTTCTTCGAGCCATGGATGTTCTACTTCATAGAGATCATATTAGAGGGAAAGGAATGCGTTGACTGGGCAAGAATGATCAGTGATAACATAGATGAGCAGTTCAGGAGCCTGAGGGGGAAGAAAACCTTTTACATGAGCTCGTATGTGATATATATGCTGGCGAGAATGACCAAGTATCGAGGGATTACGTACAAGGAGCCGATAGACTGTGCACCTGATCAGTTCAAAATCCATGAGGCCTGCACACAATTGCATCTAGCTAATCCTGCCAGTTACAAACGGGCTAATGATGCATTCACAATGCACATCACGAGGACCCTTCAGCGGAGAACGGAGCAAAGAGTATCCAAAGAGGCACAAGCATTGATCGAGGAATACGGATATTGGCTCATCCAATTTCCGAAATTCACTTACATCAGGCTGCAGGGGTTCACTTCGTATCCATACCGGCTACCGAGGTACCCCACCGATCACATTATAATGCTGGAAATATCTAGGCAGTTGATCGCCTATGATAAGATTCAGAAAAAGAAGAAGGGTGGACTTGACTTTCCTATTGCCATGGGAAATTCCACTGAGGTGTGTCCCTCCTTGCAGGCAGCTCGAGAGGCAGAGGATGAGCTGCAATTCTATCATCTATCGTATCACACAGGCAGACAGGATTTTGATCCGTACAGAAACATCCGAATGATACAGAACGTCGAGTACCGACACAAGGCCCACATTGAAGACTTTTGGGCAAATGCTGTTGATGAGGTTGAGATAAGGAAAAGGATGTTTTCCAGGCTTCCCCTCAAATTGATCAGGGAATGTGAGATCATTCCAGTTCCCGACCAGGTGGAAGAGGATGTCAACGTTATGCAACCCGACTATGGTTCAGTTAGGGATACTCCGGTCCCACCACCTGATTGGTCCGAGCCAGAAATCATGGACTTGGACACGCTCTCGATTCCGGTGTTGACTTTCACAAGGGCTTGGGTCGATAGACATGTATGCAGACTTAAGAGCAAATCGATCGCCCTTACTTATAGCTTGATGGGTGACCCAAGGCCGCTATCGGTGAAGAGGGGAAAACAGGTTGCTCAAACACCGGAAGCACAAGTGGAAGTACCAACCCAGCCGATACCGTTGAGGATGGAACAAGCATCACCTATGCACTCACAAACTCGGTCTTCGAGTTTGAGAGTGATTTCATTATTTGCTGATCAGAGGGCAGGATTGGGTGAAGAGCGAGAGCTTGAGGAGGTGGAACAACCCAACATCCGAGAATCAGATAGTATAAGCGTCAGTGTATCCAGGGCTGGCCAACAAGAAGAAGAAGATGAAACAGTGGCTGACACTCGTTTCCAACAGATGTTGGATATGACATTGGAAGAAGAGGAAAACACAGAACAGGGGACCCAAGGGTCAGGAGATACACAGCTCGTGGAAGATGATGAGCCAGAGCAGAGCAGTGCAAGAAGAGAAGAGTTGCACGAGGTGGAGGCAACAAAAGAACAGCCCCTCGTCATTTGCAATCCGCAGCAGACGGTGCTGGATTGGCTTTCAGACAGAATGAGAAGAGAACCCGAGGATGATACGGATCCGGCCATTGAGATGGAGGAGTTCCTCAGGAGGATCAATGCGCCACCAGAAAAGAAGAGGGCCAGGAAGTTTTCAAAGATCTCGACTGATGAGTCAGGCTCTCGCACACTTCAGGTGGCTGTTCCGAGAGAGGATTGTGATCGAACCGAGGAGAGGCTCGAGAACTATGTGATCACTACCATAGAGTTAGGTCGTCCTACGAGAGCCCAAATTGTCGAAGAGTTCGATAACTCCTATCAGGCGCTGAAGGATCAGTTGCTCCGTATGGAAGGGAAGTATAAGAAATTGAAGAAGGAGCACAAAACCTTGATAGGATATGTGCAGAGTCTAGCACGTCCAGGTGAATCGGCAAACCCAATGGTAGAACGTCCACCAGAGCTTCCGAGGGAGTCAGTTGTTGGCTTAGAAGATTTAAAGAAGATGGAAACGGAAGCAGACAAGTGGGTTAGCCATGTTCGTGCTGAGACAAGGAAATTCATGGAGGACCTCGCCAATGCTTATCGGCAGGCCTCAAGTATTTTGGCACAGATTGACATGGTGGATCAGGCCTGGGGCGATACCCGCATCTATCAGACGAAGACTGTACTTCGTTTGGGGGCTTTGATGCATATACCTCTGCAAACTTTGGTGGATGGAGGTGTGATTCAGGATGGTGACAAGTATGATTTCACCAGTTGGTACTCCTCGGTGGTCACAGGCCGTGGATTTCACGATGCAGCCAAGGCAGATTCGGCCAGAGTGAGGAAAGCAATGGGTAACATCTTGGAGGAAGTCCTTAATACATTGGAAGCCATATTTGCTAGAAAGCTGGCCCCAAAGGAAATAACTGCTGATGGCTTGAAAGATAAACTGGCTCCGTTTTTCTCAGCTGCGAGGTCGTTTGTCCTGGATGACTTTGAGAATGTCTCCACTTTCTCCAGTATAATTCAGGATACCCAGGACGCCTTAGCGGCATGGACGAAGTCTTGCATCCGGCACAGACGGTAGCGGTATTGGAGTTCCAGCTCAACCACATTCCACCGATTTCTGCCCAGGAGGTTGAAGCGATATTGGCCCGGTTGATCGAGTTTGCTATCCGGGAGAAGGCCAGTGGGAACGTGCTGCTTGATGAAGATCTTCTTGATGATGGTAGTGGGCATTAATTGCTCATTATGATTCTTGTAGGGGAGTGGAGAATATTCTGTACATTCATTACCCACTCCTCTCTGTAGCGGTTTTTAGGGCAAAAACCCTAATCAGGGCATAGGTGGCTCAATCTGAGCCCTTCATTGTAATTCGATCTCAGTCGTCCATTGAAATGGGCTAGCTATAAAAGGGGCATCCCCCCTCATTTGTAAATTATTAGACATTAGATCAAGAATTGAATCAGAGCGAGAGTAGAAAGCATATAGCATTTAGCTTAGAAGTTAGCTTAGATTGAGGAGGAAAGGAAGTTTTCCCATTGAGGACTTTGTAAGAAGTTGTTGTGAACACTCTCATAATATAAAGATTTATCATTGTTTGGTGGTTCTATCTTCTATTGTGAGTAGCTAGCAAGGCTTGTTCGTCTTTCCAATTCAAGTGGATAGAGTAGAGTAAACTTTGTTTATGCAAGTAGTTGTTAATTGTGGAGTGTGGCGTTGTAATTTGAGCATATCTTCTTTCATCCATACCACTAGCGGGCTTACTGATGGTAAGTTCGCCTTGCGTGGTCAACTGGAGTATTAACACTTAACTTCGATTGTGGCTCATATGTTTGTATGCGTCGTAGTGATGGTATGAACATGTTGTGTCATAGTTTGAACACCTTTCTCATCCTTTGAAGATTGCACCAACTTTGTCGGAGTTGTTCGAAAGGAGACAAAGCAAAGTTTGGTTTGAAGATTGTTTAAGTCGATCCTCGTCCTCCACCCTTTAGAAGTAGATTTGTAGAATCCCTATCCCTATCCCTTTTTTAATTCAGCATTTTTCGGGTCAGTCCAGATACCAGAGCGATATTTGTCAAATCTTTCGTGTCCTAATTGCTTCACATAATCGAACAACTACGTAAGTCCCCTTGGAATAACCCAGCTAAACACATCAACCAACTGAGTCTATTCGCAATGAAAGGAACCTTGGAGTCGAACACATGAACTTTCAAGCAATCTTAGCATGTGGGACACTTTGATCAAGAGAGAATAGAGTGACCGTTGGACAAATTTATTCTGTGTTGATGTCGTCATAAAAAACACGTCAACAGGTTCTTACAGTGGTATCAACGGAATTATCCTGCCATCCTGTGCAGTATTAGATTTCATGAGGAGAGATAATTTATTTTATACCAGAGGAAGACGAACAGGTCATTAGGAACCACCTATGATTCTCGAGGGTGATACAGCTTCAGGCATTCTAGGCATACACAGGTCTAGCTCCAATGATAGTGATGACAGTATTACAGGTCTTATGGCAGACAGGGAGGTTCTGAAGGAGGCACCTAAGGACACAGGAAATGAATGAGCTAGGTCAGTGAGTCTTGAGACAGAGTTTAGGAGGAGGCATGACAATATGATGGATATGATGTCTCAGCTTATGGGTACCATGAGACGGATTATCCCACAGCAGCAAGTGTTTCAGATAGGATAGACTAGTAGCACTGTAGGGGTAGAACAGCTGTGTGTGACAGTTCACCAGGATTCTTCCCCTAGTGGTTTTGAGTATAGGCCTAGCCAGCCTACTTTTATTACTAGGGAGAATCCTCTAGTCCAGCAAGTGGAGCAGCAGGCTCCTTAGCCAGACTTTCAGACACCCCGTTCTCTTTTAACCGCTGATGTTACCAGACACTATGCTGAGTATATGACGCTTTTTGTTGAGATTAGACAGGCTTTGACTTTGCATGACTTTCTGGATGCTAAGAGACCCAGAGGTGGAGGGAGAGTTGAGCATAGAGCACCACAGGCACCAACACCACCACAGGCTAATAGAGAATTTCAGCAGGTTGTCTTGCCACATTTTGATGGTAGTGACAAGTGCTCAGCTAGATCGTGGGTACAGAAGCTCGACAACTATTTATCATTGAGACCCATGCATGAGGACGAGGCAATTAAGTTTGCCACTTTAACACCTGGATGGGTTGGCTCATGACTGCTGGCATCATGGGATGATCACCTTGCCGCATAATCTTATCACCACCTACCAGGAGTTCACAAACAGATTTATCGAGCGTTTTGATAAGAAAGACCCAAAGCTGTACTTCAGAGAGCTTGCATAGCTTAGACAAGTGGGCAGTTTGGAATCTTATATAGGTGAATTTTAGAAACTTTCAGTCATGGTCAGAGGTGTTTCGGAGAGGAGATTTGTCATAATGTTTACTGAAGGTTTGTTGGAGCCTATGAGAGGATGGATCAAAGCATTTGATCCCCCTTCACTTCAAGAGGCCATGAGGAAGGCTAGGAGTATGGAGCTTGCAGCCCCAAAAAGCAAGTCCACTCCTAAAGATGTTACTTCTTCCAGCAATGAGAGTCATCAACCAGTTGCAGACACAAAGAAAAAAGCAGCAACAAAACTTGATGATGCAACTCGTGATGAATTGAAAAGGAAACAGCTTTGTTATTGGTGCAAGGAGCCCTACAGCAGAGAGCATGACTTCCCTTTGAGGCCGAAGGGCAAAGCTAACAACATGATGTGGGTTTACTATGAGGATGTTGAGTCTGAAATTTCAAACTAGCAAGTTGTTTTAGAGGATAATGAGGTTGGAAATGCCTCTACAGAGTTTGGACCTAATGCGAATCTATCCCCGTTGGCATTATCTACTAGTTCACAGAGTGGATCTTCATTCAAGATCAAGGGATCGGTTGATGGACAGTGATGTATTGCCATGCTTGACACTAGAGCCACACATAATTTTACTGATGAGGGTTTTGTCAGCAGGTGTAGACTCAAGACAGAGGACTCCGCTAGATTCCGAGTTCGAGTTGCAAATAGTTATACCCTCACTTGCACTAGGCGGATTTGTAATCTCACTCTTATGTTGAATGACTACGAGTTACAGGCCGACTTTTACGTAGTCAACATGGGTGAGTTGGATATAGTGTTGGGTATGCGATGGCTCTAGGATATTGGAGAGTTCACCCTCAACTTGCCTAAAATGGAGATGTGTTTTGTGTTACAGGGCAGGAGATATATGTTGAGGGGGATTATAGATGGGAGCTTGTGCTCATTCTCTCTCATTAGTGAGGAGAGCGAGAGGATAGAGGGGTCTGTACAGAAGAATGGGCATGATTTTATCCATTGCTCTAGGGGTTCAGAGGTAGTTGATTGGGACCAGCTTAGAGGTATGGTTCAGTTTGTGACCAACCCTTTGTTTGAGGCGGATGCTACATTGTCATATGACAATCCGCTCTTTGAGATAGATGTCAATCACTCTCTTGACCCTAGTCCTGAGATGAGCATTGATCGTAGTGTTTGGGATCCTTCCAGTGCATCGAGATTTTAGACAGGGCTCATAGAGGAGTTTTTTGAGGTGTACATAGTGAGGAGTACGTACTGTTTTACATTTGATCCTCATGTACATGATTTATTTCAGATGAACAATTCAGTGGCGCATGTGCTAGACAGTGTGTATGACAACTTGCCTTGCACAAATTTGGGAAGCAAGCTTTGTCAGCATTCCGAGTTGCTTCCTCATGAAGTTTACGCTCCGGTGACACCTGCTGTTGGGATTGATTTGGTACGGCAGGTTCTATCAATTGTAATTGTGTTGGTGTTATAGGAGCTAATTGGTGACATTAGGGACATTACAAAGTTCTACCCTTGGGATCCGAGTGGATTAGTGTTTTCTTGGTTGTTGAGATTGCTTGGGGACAAGCAATTTCAACAAGGGTGAATTGTAATGTCCCCTTTTTAGCATGATCTTGCTTTTTGATGGTTTAGCCTATTCCTGGCTCTCGTAGGCTAACACAGATGGTTAGAGGGTCCTTCTTGGCAGTGATCAGTGTGTTTTCTCCTTCAGAGCTCAGTGTGGGTTTAGGTTTGGCCTTCGTTTGACTCAGTTTCTCACACTTACTATTTATAGTAAGTCACCATTTCAGGGGAGCCGGTGTTTCTATATTTAATAAGGCACCTAGAGAGGTCTCGGATGCAATGTTGATCTTCTTAATCAGTTGGTTGGGCGAATTATTAAGTATTTAATGAGTTATTATCATTAAAGGTGTTTTAATGATAATTAATTAATATAAAGTCAAATTATAAAGTTTAAATGTGCACTTTATTTCAATGGGACCATGACCCATCATTAAGTCATATAAAGTGCATTTATTTTTACATGGATATGAGCACCCACTTATGAATATTTTAATAAAATTATTATGCTAAACCTAAAATGGATTTGAAAAGGTATTAAATGCCATTAAGGATGTCGACCTCTTCTTGAGAGGTTATAAAAGGGATCAAAAGGAAAAGACATTTATCAATTGTTTAATATATGACTTGTGCTTTTGGAGTTTGTGTTGTGTGAAGAAATTCACAAGGGTTTTTGCCATTTTCAGTCATTGAGAAGGAAAACTCTCCTTGGTTTTGCAATTTTGGGGCTGTGAAAGATCAGTTGAAGTATTGTTTAATAGTGGGCTTCATTCAGAGGTTCAATCTGTGCTAAATTGTGAAGATTTACATAGGTTTGGTGCAACATTGAAGAGTGTGCATCTACAAATCAAAGAATAATAATTGCTGCCATCAAAGATCAGATTACAAGCATTAATTGTCAAGTAAATTCACTATTACAGCTATTTGAATGTTATATTTGCATTCTACCAGGCAGCTTTCTTATTTCCAGCCAGTCATTCAAGGCTTGGTAGCAGCATGTGGCTCATCCCTAGGCCTAAATGACTAGATTATTGTGCATCCCCCATCATTGCAAGGGACGCCTTAGCATTGGGAGATATTCTGGTAGTTCATTTGCTTGAGAAGTTATACTAGCAGCCAGGCGTGTAGCCTCAAGGAGAAAAACGCCTAAGTATCAAGGCTCATATCACCTTCAATTGTGGCGTCCAGGTCTCTGTAATATCCCTTGCTACTTCTGATCTATATTTTTGCTCTCAAGGAATATCATAAGGGTTACCAAAATGCAAAACAAAGATCTTGGTTACTAAGACCTTCTAACACTTTAGGATTTCTCACCTAAAGGAGAGGGTATAGACCAAAATGACAATGCTTTCACATTTCTTAAACCACTGTAGAAATTCCTTACAAAATCTGACCTAAGTTGCCTCAAGGAATATTGTCAAACACTTTGCACCCAACCTCTAACTTGCTGTTTTGCAGCTTCAGTCTGATTAGTCCATGCTTAAATATGATTTGAATGCTGCAAATTGATGCTTTAATGATGCAAGATTAGTTGACAATGTAATAGGAATGATTTTCTAACTGTTTTTGACCATTTCTCATACATATAAGTGACTGCAATTAACTTGTACAGCTGTTTGACATAATGTCAAACACTTTCCATACATTTCAAGACACATGTAAAACTCTATGCAAATAGTCACTTACAGCCAATAGGAATTTAGGCAAACATATGGCATGCAAACTAATTATGCAAGTCAAAAGCATGATAAATATGGACATTACATCAGACCATTGGCATTCTATTTATATCCCCTTTATTGATAGACTACTTGAGTACAATGCTGGTATAATTTCGCTAAGACTCTTGGCTTTACAAGTATGCACAATACAATGCCAAAGTCTGATATGAATGACCACTTACAGCAGCAACATTAAATGACCAAGATTATAATGCAAAACTACTACAAATGACAAGAGGAACCTGATTGTAGAATCACCCTATGATTGATGAAGATATAGCAGACCCTTGTGCAAAGAATGGAGTCTTCTTGAATCCAAATTGAACTCCTACTCCAGCCGCCCCTGTATCTGATCTGTTCTTCAGATAATAAATTGTATGCAGCATCTAAACCCTCTCACATGCATCAAATATCATTGTCCAAGCCTCTTGAATGGAGCACTCAAACCCTATGAAGAAAACGTTGCTAAATCAGCCTTCCACAATCAAAATCGTGCTTCCTAGCTAGCCACCTCCATGACTGTCATAAAAATATCAGACATATATATCATGCCGAAAATCGTCCCTAGGGATGATGAATTAATGAGCACACAATCTGCAATTATTCCCAATTGAATCTCCACAAATTTTGCTTCAATAAGCTGATGTGAAATCTTAATCTCCAGATTTGGCCAAAGGCCACCAAATTTGCAATGCAAGCACAAGTTGAACTTCTGAAGTGAAGCCCACAACTGGCAGTAATTCAGATGATATTTCACACCCTCAAAATTGCATCACAAATGAGAGTTTTCGTTCCCAATGGCTGGAAATGGCAGAAACCCTAGCTGGCTCCTTCACCAAACAAACTCACAAACAAATATCAATTTCCTGGACAATCAAAAATGAGCCCTTAATATCCTTTTATACTTTTCTTGGAGGTCTCACACACTTTCCTTGCCAATGTGGGATAAAAGATATATTTCCCACTTTAATTTTATTTTAGTGACTTTATGATATAATATTTTATTATAAGTCACTTTATTAAATTAATTAAATATAAGGTCACCTTATAATATTCATTTATTTGATAACCTTACAAATAATTAATTTAATTAAAATAATCAATTAATCATCCTTATGAAATATCATTATTTTGGACAACTTAATCAATTAATTTAATTAAATTACTTTGCCTCCAAATCGGGGACATTACAGTCTCTATTGGTGTTTACAGCCATTAATGAGTTGGATAACCTTCAAATTGTTATTAATCGTTCACCTACAGATTCACTTTATTTGCTGTTAATGATTTTCAGAATTCAATGACATATCATTGTAAATATTTAGAC
Organism: Sequoiadendron giganteum; assembly: GCA_007115665.2. Taxonomy (NCBI): domain Eukaryota; kingdom Viridiplantae; phylum Streptophyta; class Pinopsida; order Cupressales; family Cupressaceae; genus Sequoiadendron; species Sequoiadendron giganteum. Next base: position 404,568,096 of record CM021103.1, read on the forward strand.
TAGTGAAATTGAATAAAAAAGTCCTTATGCTGCTGTCATTTCATTTCCAGCTTACTTCCATATTAGTCTTTAGTTGCAGTCATTAGTTTACTTTCAGAATTCCTTTTATGCATTGTTGCTTGCATTCCTATATTGGAAAGTAAAAAAAAATCATATATATTTCAAAATCAAAACAAAAACACATCATTTGCAAAGCTTTTGAGGTTGGAGAACTAGAGGGGTTCTTACAAAATGACAAACGAATCTTAGTGGAACTATTTGCTAATATCATCATCTTCATCTAAAATCAGGGACAAAATAGTTAGCATGCTTGTTTTAACATTGTCCAAATATCGTCTTCTGATTCTGGTTAATAAGCAATGGAACATCTGAAGAATCAAATCATCACACCTAAGATCAGTCATAAAGACACAACCTAATAATCCTTGCCATAATTTGTAAAATTTCAGCTCTCTTTCCAAAGGTAGGGCCTTTGACATCATGTAACCCATGAAAACTCTCCACAATCAATTGAAATATTCCCCTCATAATGTCATCATCATAGGGTGCTTCAGGGGCTACAATTCTTGTGTCTTCACTAATGCAAGTGACAACTGCAAGTCTTACCTCTTCATCATGATGTCTCATAAGCACTGGCTTGACCAAAGAGTGCACCAATGGAGTCATAGCTTAATGCATCAACTGAGAAGGCAATTGATCAACCTTGCATAGACAATTTCATGCTTTCTCCAATGTGCTGAGAAGAATTTCTTTTGATTGAGGTAAGTGTTGTAACTTCTTACCTATAAATTTCAGCTTCTCTTAAAAGACTCCGGTGGCCTCCTGCTCTTTCCACCATTTAATCCATCTTTTTTCAAAATCAACCTAATTTTGCCTCATAGATTCAAGCAAAGAGTTCATTTGATCACTAAAAGTGGCCATGATGCCCATCAGAAATTGACTACCTACAACAAGGATCAGTTTTCCAATAGGCTGGCAGGATTTTGGGCTTCGATACCACTGTAAGATACCCGCTAAGAATTTTTCCGATTTTTGATTACTCAGTTTGACATATTGACATTTATCAAACTAATGCCCCTTTGACTATATGAAACTTCTATGGTAGATATGTTGTAATATCCCCAATTTTTATGTGAACATAAAATTAAATAATTAATTTAAGTTGTAGAGAAAAAGTGAATTAAAAATGACAACTTAAATTAATGGTGCAAAAGTAACTTGAGTTTTAAAAAAGTTAAAAAATTAATAAAGTTACTTTCAGTTGGATTCTCAAAAGAAATTATTTAAAAGGTGAAAATGGAAAAAAGAAGAGAATTCAAGCGATCACAAGGAGTTACGGAGAGAAGTGAATAAAAGATTGTTGGAGCTTTGCTTCAGTATGTGGATTTGATTTTGGAAATAGGTTCTCTGTTGGTTGAACATTGGTTCACCGCAAAACTTACTGGAGATGAAAACCTCCATTAAGAGTATTATCTTCGGGACTGAAAGACGTCTTTTGGATAGTGGCGAACAGACATATTCAGTGTTTGTGCATGAAGTAATTGAGAATTGTTCTATTCAGATTTATGATTTGCACAGCTAAATCGTGAAGTTATTTTCTGAGAGTATATGTAGGGGAAATAATATTGAGATTGTTACGGCTTTTCATGGAGAGGAGTTGAATTGATGTGTAGTGAAGTGGAATGGTCCTTATTTAATCTTCAGCGATTTAAAGGCTATTCCAGCACTATTTTGTGAAGGAATTGTGATTATAGAGGAAGCATTGAAATTTAATTAGAGTCACTAGTAAAGATCTTGATTGTTGTTACATTAAAAGATTAACTAGGACTATATGCAGTCGTAAAAATGTATGGAGTTCAAGTATTTCCATTATCTGCCGCTTATTATCGAGAGCTCCCTGAATGTTTGCTAATGCTTTTGAAAGTGCTGCATATTTAATTGTGAGCCTCAATTAATATACAGGGGACCATGTTTCTATGCTTTGTTGTGAAACCTCAGTTAATATACTAGAAATTAAAGAATTGGCCAATACTTTTATTTAATATTAGTGATTTCATCTCCAGCATTCGTTTAATATTCAAGTGAAGTCTTCTAATGCCAAAGGAATATCGATACAAGCAATTCGTGTCGATATATATGCTAGCAGTAATGATATGGAGTCGAGATTTGTGAAATAAGACTCGGGTTTTAGCCTTTTCAAAAGAGCACCACCGAATGAATTAAAGGAATTAGTGTGTTCTCAAAGCCAAAGTTTGAGGAGTCGCGGCATAGTGTCATGGGTAGTGTTGGGAGAAATTGAATTAATCCAGAAGTTGGTTCTTTATAAACTCCACGGCCTTCAACAATACCTTTGAGACATTACATTTCTTGAAGCTGTTTATATGAGGAAAGATGCAATGTATAATAAAGGTCAGATGCTTTGTAATCGATAAATAATTAAGTTTGTCATTTGTTATGCAAGGCCAAAGTATTGATAGCATGATTTTTCAAGGGAAATTGAAAGAGAAAGCCGTCATGCTATTGACAACAGGTGGTGTTGGCCTGTAGAACGACTCCTTTATTATATTAGCTATCGCCAGATTATAGCAGGTAAACTTTGTCATTGGTGTCGCTTCATGGCTAAGGGGAGTCGGTAATATAGATATTATAAGGGAAGCAGCAGTTAAATAATTAGCAGTATATGGTGTTGATGGTCCTTAATGGATATCGAGCAATTAGGAATAAAGTATGTGTTCCATGATTTCTTCTATGTGTCACCATTCAGCCCAACAATGTGATGTGGATAGGTTGAGAGTCCACTAAGGAAGGAATGCCATATTCGTGAGGTGTTGATATTTTATTTATAAAGGGGTCATGATTTTGGCTTAAACCATCCTCAAGCAAGTTCTTGTATGCAGGAACAAGTCAGACTTTAGTGTGGGAAAGTATTTTTTATTGTAATTCAGTTTCCGGTAATAACATCTAAAGGTTCTTGCTCATTTCAATGAGATTAATGTAATCTGTGTATATTTGTTGCTTGGTAATTCTGCATTTGATGGACTCATGAATATAACTGCCTGAAATTTACATTGGAGAATGAGAAATACATTGTTTGCTAAGAGTAATCTGTACATTAATGCAATTTCTAATACTACTAAGATGAATGTATGAATTCAACCAATATTTGTTATTTGGAAAATATTTGGAAACCAAATACAGGACAGCAAGTTAAGTGTTTGACAAAATGTCAGATCACTAGAATTCAAGTCTGTAATGTCCCCATTTTTATCACTACATCTTCCAGTGACTGTTAGCCTATTCTTGGATGCTCGTAGGCTAGTCAGAGGCAGAATTAGGGTTTCCAGCTACTTGGAGGTTTTCCTTTAGGATTCAGGGGTTTGCATGTTGGAGTTTTATAGTTCGAATTCTGGATTCCTTCTGGGTTTTCAGAGAGCTTTGTAGTGGTATGACATGCAACTGAATCAGAGAGCTTTTTCGGACTTACTATTTTTAGTAAGTTACAACGGCTACATGTTGGAGTTTTACAGTTCGGATTCTAGATTCCTTTTGGGTTTTCAGAGAGCTTCGCAACAGCATGACATGCAACTGAATCTGAGAACTTTTCTGGACTTACTATTTTTAGTAAGTACGACGGCTGCTCGGATTGTGGTTAAAATGAGTTTGGAACAACTTACTATTTTTAGCAGTATGCTATTTTTAGTAAGTTCTATTTTTAGAGGGTTTCTGCAGTTCAGTTTAGTGGTTATATTTGGCAGGTCAATTGGAGCAGTTTGGTCTCCAACACCCTTGGTGCTATTTTTGGCAGTGTTTCAACAACTTGGTATTATGGCTATTTTTGGCAGGGCAGTATAGTCAGTTGGTCTCTAGCATTTGAAGTGATTATTTCGGCAAATTTGATATTTGATGAGAATATCATTTTAAGTGAAATATTTAAAAGGCATGTTTGGACGCCTTGGAGAAATAAGTGGTCAATTATATTTATATTTCACTTTAATAAAGTGTTTCACTTTATTATTATTTTGGACGCCAAAATATACTTTATTGACATTTTAAATAAAGTTTCATCCTCCTTATGTTTGGACGCCAAGTTATGGAGAATGAAGTTTGAAATGAAAGGCAAATGTCAAAGTGAATTTGAATGTGAATCTCATGGGGGTGACCTAATTGGAGGGAAAAGGAATTTGAATTTGAGGTTGGAGAAAGTTATAAATAAGGGGCTTTGCTCTCTCTTTCAGCATCTTATGTTTTACAATATTGTTATGCTGCCGGAATGGTGTCAGAGTTGCTCCGAGGGATGCATACCTCCTAGTCAGCTTAACTTCTTGCTTGAAAGATAGCAACTAGTTGAGATTTGGCTGTTCTTAATCCTCAAGAACAGATTGAGTACTTTGCAGTTGGAGTTTTTGTAGTTTTGAGTCTTTTGTAGTTGCTGGTTATGCATAGCTGAAAGTAGTTTTTATTCATAAGTCATTGAATAACTTTTATTTTGTTCTAGGTAGTTTGCATTTGTCGTTGTCATCCTTGGGAGCCCCCTTTTGGTGAGTTTCAGATTTTAATTTGCAGATTTGGATTTTATTTTGCAGAAGTCGCCCCTCTTGAGGTCATTCTACTTCATCATGCCTGGCAAATGTTTAGATAATTCATTGAGTAGTTGTTGCAGCTATTTCTTGGTCCTAAATTGGTCGCCATCTTCCTAGGAGTTCATTGCACTTGGTCCCATGTCATTCGGAGTAATTATGAGAGAGTTATGAGCATTTTAGAGGGTTGTCTAGTTGCTGGTTTGTGCATTTTCAGTTGCTGGTCGGTCAAAATCAGATTGTAAAAGTTTGCCTTTGGGGTTGGGTTTAGTGTGGATCGAGTCTTTTGATGATAGGAGAGATATAATACTTCATTGCAGCATTGAGGCATTTCAAATACAGTGATATTTGCAGGAGAAACTCATATTGTAACGCTGCTACAGTAGTACTGTTCAGCCATTTTAATTTTTGCAATTTCATATTTTCCCACGTTTGTGGAAGAGACTGGCATTGCCTCAGTCTTTCATTTCAGTATTTACCTTCATGTACCACCCGCTGAAAAGTGGAAGAGGCTGGCATGCCGCCTAGTTACTTTGGTATTGCTGATCGGCTAAGCCGTCAACACACTCCCACTGAAAAGTGGTCGAGTTGCATATTTACTTTCAGCATTGTACTTTCTAATTTCAATCCTCCCGCTGAATAAGTGGTTGAGTGATTGCACTTCCTTTCCGTTACTTTCAGCAAGCTTCAGTTATTCTAACGACCCCCTTTCGTGTATGCTCTCAACCTTGCCCGCATTAGGATATGGGTTGATCAGAGGAGAGGGTTACATTCAGCTGGTTTATATCTGCATTAATGCTAATGGGTGAATTTAGCTGTGTAATAAAATGAAAAAAATTGGCTAGTATATTTCAAAGTCTTATATCGGGTGTTTGAGAAAAAATTTGTATACAACATAGAGTGGGTCCTTACAGTGGTATCAGAGCCCAGGCCATTTTGCCATCCTGTTGGGTAGTTCGAAGTTTTAGCTTTCAATTAGTATCGCCCTTTGAAGTTCAGTATGATGGGCCATTCAGCAGAGATGATGAATTCCATTCAAGAAGGGATGACAAAAATGATGCAAGGCTTCGAAAAATATAATAAGGCTTTGATGAAATTATTAGACCATTCACAGGAGATAGATTCTCTCATTGCACGTGAAGGAAAAGCAAATACTAAGGGGAAGGAATATTTCAATACAGGGGAAAAAGAAATCAGCAAGAATGAGCTTAGAAGACAAAATCGTTGTTTCTCATGTAGAGAAATTTGGGAGTCTAACCACCAATGCACGGATGAAAAGGTGAATAGGTCTAAAGAAGAAAAGACAATCACAGAAGAAGAGGCTGGAAAAGAGATACAAGTGGCTGAAATTGTTCCTAATGTTTTTGAGGTTACAAAGTTTGAGAATGGGGTTAGTTCTTCAAGTATTTCCATCAGCGAAATGGTGCACATTGATCTTCATGATAGCATTGAGAATGACCAAACTGCTGATCTAAAGTTCATTGAATCAGCAAATGAGGAGATAGGGACAAACAATCAAAAGAATGATTTTCACAATGTTTTCTTCCAACAGGGTAATACCATGGACATTGAGGAAAAAAACCTCTTGATGCTTCTACAAGTGAGGTGTGCAAAAGTCTTTATGTTGGTGGTGTAGAGATTGTATTTGATAAGTCTTGCAGGAAGGAAACCAATACTTTTGAGGATAATGTGTTTGTTCACAATGCTGTCCCATTTTTTTTGTTTGAGGATTGCAAGACACCATCTAATGAAAAAACCGGTTTTGGAGATGATATGGTTTCTACACATGAAAGTAGATCAGAAAATTTAATGTGTGGCAACCCAAGTTACATTGATGAGTTTGATCAGAAGCCTTTGACGTTGCAAGATTTGAAGGACTAGCTGGTGGTTATAGATGAAACAGTGGTGCAAGTGTTAACAAGGGCAGATGATACTCACAAATACGTTGAAGAACTCATTTGGGAAGCTCAAATTGAGAAGAGGAAAAAAGGAGTTGCAAGTGGAGTCACTCTTAATCAATTGTACACTATTAGAGAAGCATTGGAATTGATGAAATCAGATTATTTGCAATTGCTGATGGACAGGGATCATGCATTCAAAGTATGTTGAAGACAAGGAAAAAGAGGCTGATGATCTTTGTTTGCAATTAAGTATGGCTCACTTTATATTATACAAAACAGAAAATTCTATTCCTATCCCAGCCACATCCAAGGATCAAGAAAGTGAAACAAGAACAAGGGAGATCAAACAAATTGTTGGAGGGATTGATGAACTCCGTGGGGATGAATATTGCATAATAATTTTGGAACTTTCCATATTAGAGAGATTCGGTATGCTAAAAAAATTGGAACCCACATCAAGAATCTGAATTCTTGAATTTTGAGGATCAATTTTCATATAAAGGTGCAATTTGCAGCCATTGGAGAGCTGATATAACAAGTAATGAGGTCAGATTTCAGTACAATACATTTCAAGAATCAGTAGTTATTGAGGAGCTTTCAATGTTGGATGGAGTACATGAAACCTATGAAGACACCATTGAAAGGAATGAAGAAGATATGGATACTATGAGTGTTAACAGCAGACTAGTGTCTTGGTATGAGCCTCATACACTATTTGGATCTACTAATAATGTTGAACATCTTGAGTTGGATGAAGATTTGCATGAGATACAAGATGATACCAACAAAAGCTATGAAATAAATGTTGATCTAATGATGTTGAACAATAGTCTTTTTATCTCTATATGATTTTGTTTATCATGAGATGGTAGATAAAAATCTTTAGTTTGAGATTGCTAAAGGGCTTCGTCTTGTTGATACTCAAAGTTTTATGGATAAGGATGAGATATTGATGGGTCCAAGTCACTCACGAGACATGATACTTCATAATGAATATATTATTCTTCACCTCATGAAAAAGCATAACAACAATGTGCACCAAATTGGGGAGGAGTGCTCAGATTTGATTCTTTGGTCTCCTACCTACACATTAATGTTTAATGGTTTCTCTATGTTGCTGATCATAAAATTCTCAGACTTTGCATTGATGTTAGCAGCGGATTGTTTGGATTGGTGTGCGCATGTTTGTCACTATGGCACTTGGGATTTGAATGTTGATGATATTTCTATGATTGGGGAAGAGTCTACAATCAACTTTTGGTACGCAAACCCTGTGTATACAAGAAGATTTCTTAATTGCAGCGGCTACTCAAACATTGTAATTCTGATTTATATAGTTTTAGCTGATGAGCTGATTAAATTTCAGAATTTGATGATTATATGGAAGCAAAGTATAGAAGAATTTTCAGATATGACTCGGAATTTTTGTATTCTCATGTTGTTAAGTAATGGTTAAGGCCATTCTTTCAATTCGTCGGTTCATGTATCTTTTGATGTTACTTTGTTGATTGTAGCCATTTGGATTTGGTATGAGGAGTTGATGGTTTTTATCAGAGTGGCACAGCGGCAGCTTGGTGGTCTATTCCGAAGATTGGTTTGGAATCCTGGAATCGCAAATGGTTTCAGTTTGTTTTAGTCAGATGGCATGGTAGTGGTGCTGACATTATTTACAAGCAATATTTGGGAAGGGCAGAATGTAATGTCCCCAATTTATTTGTGTCAACATAAAATTAAATAATTAATTTAAGTTGTTGAAAAAAAGTGAATTAAAAATGACAACTTAAATTAATGGTGCAAAAGTAACTTGAGTTTTAAAAAAGTTAAATAAATTAATAAAGTTTACTTTATGTTGGATTCTCAAAAGAAATTAATGAAAAGGTGAAAATGGAAAAAAGAAGAGAATTCAAGTGATCACGAGGAGTTACGGAGAGAAGTGAATAAAAGATTGTTGGAGCTTTGTTTTTGTATGTGGATTTGATTTTGGAAATAGGTTATGTTGACGTGTTTTTTATGACAACACCAACACAGAATAAAATGTCCAACGGTCATCCTATTCTCTCTTGATCAAAGTATTCTGCATGCTAAGATTGCGTGAAATTTCATGCGTTCAACTCCAAGGTTCCTTATATTGCGAATAGACTTAGTTGGTTGATGTGAATATGTTGGGTATTCCAAGGGGACTTACGTGAGTTGCTCATATAGAAGAAAGGATTTTCAAATTTCGGGAGATTTGTCAATGAAGCTCGGGTTCTTAAACTAACCGGACAATGTTGAATGTAAAAGGATATAAGGATTAGAGATGCTACCATCTACTCCTAAAGGGTGGAGGACGAGGATCGACTTAAACAATCTTCAAACCAGACTTTGCTTCGTCTCCCTTTGGACAAATCTGACAAAGTTGGTGCAATCTTCAAAGGATGAGAAAGGTGTTCAAATTATGGCACAACATGTACATACCATCACAATGATGCATATGGACATATGAGCCACAATCAAAGTTAAGTGCCAATACTCCAATTGACCACGCAAGGCGAACTTACCATCAGCAAGCCCGCTAGTGGTATGGATGAAAGAAGATATGCTCAAACCAAAACTCCACACTCCACAATTAACAACTACTTGCATAAAATAAAGTCTACTCTACTCAATCTACTTGAATCAGAAAGATGAAAGGGCCTTGCTAGCTACTGATAACAAAAGAAGAAATCACCAAGCAATGAAACTCTTTGTATTATGAAAAGTGTTCACAACAACCATTTACAAAACTTTCAAGGGGAAAGTTTTCCTTCCTTTTCAAACTAAGCTATCCTCCAAGCTAACTCTATCTATTCTAACTTCTATCTTCTCTGACTTCTTGATCTAATATCTACTTAGTTACAAATGAGGGGGGATGCCCCTTTTATAGTTGGCCCAGTCCAATGGACGGTTTAGATTGAATTACAATAAAGGGCTCAGATTGAGCCACGCATGCCCTAATTAGGGTTTTTGCCCTAAAAACCGCCACGGAGAGGAGTGGGGCAATAAATGCATAAAGATTCTCCACTCCCCCACTACGAGCAATTAATGCCCACTATCTTCTTCTAGAAGATTCTCGCTCCAGAAACGTGTTCCCACTGTTCTTCTCTGCCAATTTTGTTGCATTAGGAGGAGAGGCAAGTACGTGGTCGATATGAAAGTGATGAGCAAGGAATTCCTCCCGTTCGGCCCTCCTGTTGCTTTAACTCCTGGACGCACTTCTTCCTTGTAACTTTCATATTTCTCCAGCTCACTTGTCATCACGTTCTTAATGCCTTAGCCAAATCTTCACTCCCATTTCCTTTTCCAAAGTTGTATCATTGTCCATCTTCATCACCTCAAGTCTTCACGCCTTGGCTCCAATGTTCATCCTACCAAACAAAAGAAGAGCATTAGAATACTTATAACATAAATTCACTTTACTTACCTGATTTCCATGTTTTGACTTCCAAGGTCCGGTTGATCTCTGGATAAAATTCACCACTTTCTCTAGCAAATCTTGCTTTTCATAAATTTTCAACATGGGTGCATTTAACATCTGATGTTTTCATCCTCTTGTCTTAGAAATTATTTCACCTTGAGGACGCACTTGAATGCTTGATGTTCTAGCTTCATTCCATCTTCAACTTCTTCATGTCTTAGACAAATTTCATCTCTTCCTCGTGAGTGTATTTGACCCCTGGAGCTTTAGGAAATTTGTTAAACCGGGGCAAAGCCAAAATCCTTGTCGAAACAACACGAACAAGGTATGGAAAAGGGTTAATTCACCTCCCAGTGGGAAATGTCCAATACCCAGAAGAAATTTCCACTCAAAATCATCATTTTCATGTGTATCCAAATGAAGGGGTAAGTTTAATTTTTATTATTTTTGAAAAATAATAAAAATTACTAAGGTTTACTCTATTTTAATTCTAGGCGTACTTCTAGACCTGCAGTCTTCACTTTCCAAATCCTGACATTTTTTTATTTCCCTGAAGAAATTCCTTCCTGCTCATGGGCGCATTTCATCTTGCCTCTGGAAATTTTAACATCACCCCCTAGGCGTATTTTTCATTTTCTCCTTAGAAAATGCCTTAGAAAAATTTATTTTAATCGACTTACCCCATGCATTTATTTTCACTTTACCTTTCCACGCCTAGACTTCCTTGTCTTATACTTAGCAATTCTCCCAACAGTGGCATTTTATTTTAATGCCATAGACAAATTCTTAAGTCTTGTATCTCCTCCCTACCTTGGGCGCATATGAGGCCATGTGCTGCAATTTTCACAACTCGGAAACTTCTTTTAACATTTCTTTCCTTGCTAGGCGCATTCTACATGTTTGTGCTTTTATTTTTACCACTCAGAAAATCCTCATCTTCACTTCCCTCAAGGGCACACTTTGTATGTGCTACTTCCATCCTTATCATTTAGAAAAAATATTTTATTCTCACTTGATTGCTGGGCGCATTTGAGGGTGCCTAGCTTCATTTTCCCTCATTTGATAATTTCTTCAACTCACAACCTTTGTTGGGCGCATTTCAGCCTTCTAGCTTCCACTTCATTTACTTAGAAACTTTTTCCTCACATTCACTTCCTTTATTGGGCGCATTTAGAAAGGTGTGCTGCAATTTTCCACGCCTTAGCAACTCTCTTTCAACTCATTTCTCAGCTGGGGCGCATTTAGGCTCTTTGAGGTTCATGTTTCACATGCCTTAGAGAATATTCAAGCTTTTACCACAAGGTGGGTGCATTTGGAGTGTGTAGCTTCTATCTTTGCCTTAGAAAATTTTTATTCACCCCTGCTCATAATGGGCGCATTTAGAGGGGGCAACTCTCACTTTATAACTTAGAAACTTTTTGCAAACAACTTCCTCTTCTCAAGGGCGCATTCAAGGGAGTGGGCTTTCATTTCATACTTAGAAACTTTTTTTAAATATCCTCCATGCTGAAGGCGCATTTCACCCTTGTTGCTTTTGTTTTCTTGCCTTAGGCAATTTTCCTAGCCAACATACAATCTCCCTTTTACCTTGGGCGCATATGAAGCCCTCTACTTCCATTTTCCACGCCTTAGAAATTTTCTTTGAAGTCTCCATACAAGTTGTTTGAAGTGGGCGCATTTTGCCTAGGGAGCTTTCATTTGTGCCTTGGAAACTTTTTGAGGCCTCTCTACCACTTGGGCGCATTTTGATGCCCCTACTTCCATCTTCCATGCCTTAGCATATTTTGAAGTGACTTTATGCAAGGTGGGCGCATTTTGAAGGTGGTGCTTTGATTTTTCTTCACTTAGAAACTCTTCATGCTTGCTCATTCCCCTTGGGCACATTTTCATGTGGGAGCTTAGAAACTTTTTATATCATCTCCTTCCTTGAGGGCACATTTACTAGGTTGAGCTTTCATTTCGTTGCCTTGGAATTATTTTTGATGCCACCATATAAGCTTGGGTGCATTTCAAGGTGCCTACTTTTGTTTTTGACTTGGGCGCATTTTGACTAGCTGGAGATGGGCACATTTTAGAGGGCTTATTTTTATTTTCACCACTTAGAATATTTTAATGCCTTGCTACCTCAACCACTTGCCTAGGGCACATTTAGAGGGGTCCACTCTCATTTCAGCTTTCCTTAAACTTTTTCCTCAAGTCTTTCTCCCTCTTGGGCGCATTTGGAAGGTAGCACTTTCATTTCATAACTTAGAAAAATTTTAGACTTCTTGCTTCTCATCCTAGGCGCATTTCAGCCCATGCACTTCCATTCTTCAAGACTTAGAAAATTTTCTAAGACTCATGCTTACCTTGGGCACAAATGAGGCAGGCTACTTCCATTTTGCAACACTTAGAAATTTTCAACATTTTACTTGCTTACACCTTGAGGGCGCATTTACCATAGGGAGGAGGAATTTTCATCAAGCTTGGGCGCATTTGAGTTAGGGAGAAGGAAATCCCAACACTTAGAATTTTTGAAGCTTCCTCCATGCCAAGGGCGCATTTCATGCTTGCTTCTGCCAAACTTCAACTTGAAAATCCTCAACGTCTCAGCTACCTCCACACTCTTCTATTATTAGCAAATTTGGAGAAGTGTGCCTTCCCATGCCTTTTCACCTGTTTTGAAACTGGAGCTGGTGTGATTATGCCTTCTGAGACCTTGCCACCTTGTTTATACTTGTTGCCCATGCTGACATGCTATTTATAGCCCTGTTCTGGAGATGACTTACTATAAATAGTAAGTGTTCGGATTGCGCCCAAATTTTATCAGTAGATTGCATGAAGGATGTTGATCGCAATGGGATATCTTTGTTTTTCGAAATTTTGGCCTTTTACCCTACTTTTTAGGCACCGAAGTAGGAAACCCTAATTTGACTTGCATGTGCCTCAAATGACCTTTGTTTGACTTGATTTTTGTTGTATGTCATTTTGCTTGCTGAACTGAAGTGTTGGGTAGCTGCTGGAATGAAACTGCTATTTATAGTAAGTGTCTGGAAAGTGACCCATTTGATGTCGGATGAGTTTGCATGTCATAGTGCCCGTGGGATCTCAAAAAACCCAAAAAACTGGTCAACATGTGAGCACTGGCTAAAAATAGTAAGTCTCTGAAAACTGATCCATTCTGCTTGCATGTCACACCACTGCGAAGCTCTCGCAAAATCCATATGGAATATTCGGACATGCACTGAAAATCTCTGCATGCAAACCCTAAAAATAGCCTCAGAAGGCTGTATTGTTGAAAGTCCCCATCTTGATTTGCATGTTATACCATCGCGAAGGTCTTGAAAAACCTAGATCCATTCTCCAATCATTTATTGGAAAATCATATGTTTAAACCTTGAAAATGGCTCCTAAAGCTTGAATTGCTAAAAATAGCAAGTTGTCTGATTCTGCCCAAATTTTGCGTGCAAGTATCTGAAAGTACCTTGAATGTGCTGAAGTAGTAAAAATTCCAAAATCCTGATGAAAAGCTCCCAGATTGAGCACTTACTAAAAATAGTAAGTTGTCCGATTTCAATGAAAACTCAGTGGGATCCTGCCTTGAGCCTTCTGACTGTACTGTTGTACTCAGATGTCAATTAGCCAACTCAATTCAACTTCAAACTGTCCTGAAGAATGAAAACCCTAATTTCACAGACGGCCAAAATTCCAAATTAGGTCAAATACAAAGACATCCCCGAAAGGACAAAAAGATCAGAGAGAGACACACAAAACAACTCAAAACCAAAGCCAAAATACCAAAATGGAGCAAAATTTAGGGGGTTCCCATTTGAATGGGGTGATGTGTGAAAAGGTCACAACAAGTTCTTGGTTGGTTGAACATTGGTTCACCACAAAACTTACTGGAGACGAAAATCTCTATTAAGAATACTATCTTTGAGACTGAAAGGCATCTCCTGGATGGTGGTGGACAGGCATATTCAGTGTCTATGCATGAAGTAACTGAGAATTGTTTTATTCAGATTTATGATTTACACAGCTAAATCATGAAGTTATTTTCTAAGAGTATATGCAAGGGCAATAATATTGAGATTGTTACAGCTTTTCATGGAGAGGAGTTGAATTGTTATGCAGTGAAGTGGAACGGTCCTTATTTAATCTTCAGTGATTTAAAAGCGCTATTCTAGCGTTGTTTTGTGAAGGAATTGTGATTATAGATGAAGTATTGAAATTTAATTAGAGTCGGTGAAGATTTTGATTGTCATTACATTAAAAGATTAACTAGGACTATATACAAGCACAAAAATGTATAAAGTTCGAGTATTTTCATTATCTGCCGCTTATTATCAGGAGCTCCCTGAATGTTTGCTGATGCTTTTGAAAGTGTCGCATATTAATTGTGAGCCTCAATTAATATATAGGGGACCGTGTTTCTATGCTTTGTTGTGAAGCCTCAGTAAATATATTGGAAATTAAAGAATTAGCCGATACTTTTATTTAATATTAGCGATTTCATCTCCAGCATTCGTTTAATATTCAAGTGAAGTCTTCTAATGCCAAAGGCATACTGATAAAGCAATTTGTGTCTTGATATATATGCTAGCAGTAATAATATGAAGGAGTCGGGATTTATGAAATAAGAGTTAGGTTTTAGCCTTTTCAAAAGAGCGCCACCGAATGAATTAAAGGATTAGTGCGTTATCAAAGCCGAAATTTGAAGAGTTGCGACATAGTGTCATGGGTGGTGTTGGGAGAAATTGAATTAATCCAGAAGCTAGTTCTTTATAAACTCCACGGCCTTCAATAATACCTCTGAGACATTACATTTCTTGAAGTCGTTTATATGAGGAAAGATGCAATGTATAATAAAGGTCGGATGCTTTGTAATCGATAAATAATTAAGTTCGTGATTTGTTATGCAAGGCCAAAGTATTGATAGTGTGATTTTTTAGGGGAAATTGAAAGAGAAAGCCACCGTGATATTGACAACAGGTGATGTTGGCCTATAGAACGACTCCTTTATTATATTAGCTATCGCCAGATTATAGCAGGTAAACTTTGTCATTGGTGTCGCTTCATGGCTAAGGGGAGTCGGTAATATAGATATTATAAGGGAAGTAGCAGTTCAATAATTTGCAATATATGGTGTTGACAGTCCTTAATGGATATTGAGCAATTAAAGATAAAGTACGTGTTCCCGGATTTCTTCTTTGTGCCACCATTCAGCCCAGCAATGTGACATGGACAGGTTGAGAGTCCACTAAGGAAGGAATACCATATTCGTGAGGTGCTGATAATTTACTTATAAAGGAAGGGGTCACGATTTTGGCTTAAACCATCCTCAAGCAGGTTCTTGTATGCATGAACAGGTCAGACTTTAGTGTGGGAAAGTAATTTTATTGTAATTCAGTTTTTGGTAATAACATCTGAAGGTTCTTGCTCATTTCATGAGATTAATGTAATCTGTGTATATTTGTTGCTTGGTAATTCGGTATTTGATGGAGTCATGAATATAATTGCCTGAAAATTACATTGGAGAATGAAAAATGCATTGTTTGCTAAGAGTAATCTATACATTAATGCAAACTCTGCAACTACTGAGATGAATGTATGAATTCAACCGATATTTGTTATTTGGAAAATATTTGGAAACCAAATACAGGACAGCAAGTTAAGTGTTTGACAAAATGTCAGATCACTAGAAGTCAAGTCTTATATCAGGTGTTTGAGAAAAAATCTGTATACAACATAGGGTGGGTCCTTACATATGTTACTTGCAATATTATGTAGTAAAGGCAATATAGTAAATGCAGCAATTACAATTTCATATAATGCATTTGTACAGTGCATACATAAGCTTTCAATACAACGATCTAGAGTATGCTATCAATCTCAGTGAATAGTAATATTGTTGTTTACTAGTTGAGATTACAAAGTTTAGAAAATACCTCTTCCCTATAACTGAACCAGCTTTACGTCATACTACTATTTGGCATCAATATAATAAATTCATTATAATGCAAAGATCCCTAACCATGAACGATTGCTGGCCAACACTCAGCAATACACAATCATAGGCATACAAAGGAAAGTCTAAGTGTTGTATTGCCCAAAGAATACCTGGAACATGTGACTAGCACCTGTGAATGGAACAGCAACCACTTTGCAGCTCACACAACCTCCCAACAGCAACTCCCAGGCTTGTACATGGCTCAAAATAGTGAGGAAAGAACCCACGAGACCTCCTTGCAATAGCACAATCCCTCACCATTTAGCTTGACCCTTGGAAATGCAAGCACAGAGCTCTAACTGGGTGACATGAAAAATCAGACTTCCTCACATCATGAAATAAGACCACGCCCTCCAAGTGAAAGCACCCACGCCTCCAATTTGATTATATAAAATCTGAGTAGAGGTTAAGCCGTCCCAACTTCCCGATTCTCAACACCCAACTATGAAATGGAGCAGTGAATACACTCAGCCAACATCTGTACCATAAACTTCTCATTATCTCCACGAGCGTGCAAAATGAAGGTACCAAGAATGGCGACCATCAACAAGGAAACCTAATGCCTTCTAACTTTAGCATTATATCTCACACATAGCCTCCATGAAGCAACACAAAAATGAGCATGAAGAGTAGCCACAACCAGACCTGGACTCTCTTCAATATGGCACTGGAAACCTGAATGCCAATACCCTCCAAACTGTTCAAAACTCAATATTTAGTGTCCCAAAATATAATTTGTTTTAACCCGAATTTGCTCCATAGGAGACTCACAAATTTGCCTTAATCGCACAACTAGAAGACATAAGTGATATTCCCAACGAACTAGCTAGGGTGGAATCGTTTCACCACCAAAATTGATCTTCCCCAGAGGGTTTCCATCCTCCAGAGGCTAAGATGAACCAGGTTCAATCTCACAACCCACAAGGGTTTCAAGAAGAGAAATAGAATAAACTTGACATAACCAAATGAGCTCCCATAACCACCTTTTATACTTTTCCTACCAAACTCTCCAAAAACTTCTATTCAAAATTCGCTTTTTAATTTAAACACCCCCTTAGCTCTGAAAAGGACCTTTTTATTAAAATAGTGATAATTTGACACACAAGGCCCCTTGTTTTATGCATCCATGATTTAAAGCATTTCATCCCAATTTCGACGAGCTATAACACTAAGGTACCTTTTAAATATAGTAAATAATATTTGGCAACTTTAGTAAAATAATTAAAATAAAGCCATTAATATACTCATTTTGCGGAAACTGCTGGAAGGCATTGGAATTGGAAACTGAGTGCACTAGAGTGATCCCGATGAAGAATAATGATAAACGGAGCCGACCTGGTGACTTTCTATAAATAGACGCCTTCTCTAAGTTTCTTGGAGAAGAAGCTAGAAATCACCCCAAAAAGTGGCATATGAGTCCTCCAGACCACCTAAGCTCATTGGTGACATCCAATTACTCCTTTGATCAAGCTAACACCAACCTAGAAAGCCATCACCAATTGCACAGCAAGAGAACCCAAAAATGGGGGCATTACAATAAAATGCCCTCAAAAAATGTTCTAAAATGTACATATCTATACATCTTGTATGTAATTTTGTGTCTAAAGTCAGTTTACCTTAGGTTTAGGTTAGTTTGGATCTTAGGAGCTTCCCCTCCTAATTTTAAGAGAGGATTATCCTCAGTGCTTGTAATGTCCCCTTCTCAACAGTGATCTTGGAGGACCGTTGGCCTATTTTCTGAGACCCGTAGGCCAATCGGACGAGAAAATTAGGGTTTCCTTGGCTGGCTTTGGTTGTCTTCCTGTTTCTGAAGTTCGCCCTTGGATCTCTGAGGTTCTGACTTGGGATTCTTTCTGGGTTTTCTGAGAGCTTCGCGACAGTATGGTTGGCTTGTTTTTCTAAGCAACTTCTTGAATTTACTATTTTTAGTAAATTCTATTTTTGGTAGTGGCCCTGTGACTTCAGTACTTTTTGGCTTCCCTCTTCGTGCAGTCAGTTGCAGAGTTTGACTTGGCCCTTGGTCACTCCATCTGGTGAGACAAGTCTTTTAAAAAGCAAATAATGTTATATTTTATTATTGGACCTATTCACGTGTGTTTTATGACAACACCAACACAGAATAAAATGTCCAACGGTCACTCTATTCTCTCTTGATCAAAGTGTTCCGCATGCTAAGATTGCGTGAAAGTTCATGCGTTCGACTCCAAGGTTCCTTTTATTGCGAATAGACTCAGTTGGTTGATGTGAATATGCTGGGTATTCCAAGGGGACTTACGTAATTGTTCAATTTCTTTACTTAAGCAGATGAAAGGTTTTTGCTATGATGCTCTGGTATTTGAATGGACCGGGAAATACTGAATTTAAAGGAGATAGGGATAGGAATTCTACGATCTATCTCTAAGGGTGGAATGCAAGGACTAGCTTTAACAATCTTCAAACCAAACTTTGTTTCATCTCCCCTTCGGACAACTCTGACAAAGCTGGTCCAGTCTTCAAAGGATGGATAGGAATTTCAAATTGAGATTCAACATGCGCACCCCTTCACAACGAAGCAAGTGGGCACACAAATCACAACCAAAGTTAGGTGCTGAGATTCTAGTTGACCACGTGTTGTGACCTTTTCACACATCACCCCATCCAAGATGGGGACCCCCATAATTTTTGCTCCATTCTGGTCTTTTGGCTTCAGTTCTCTCTGTCTCTTGTCTTTTGTCCTTCCGGGGATGTCTCGTTTGACCTCAGTTGAAGTAATTGACAAATTTAGGGTTTCTATCCTTTAGACCCGTTCGAGGTCAAGATTGAGTTACTTAGGTGAAATCTAAGTGCAGCAACACATTCAGAAGGCTCAAAGCAGAATCCCCCTGAAATCTTACTGAAATCCGACCACTTACTATTTTTAGTAAGTGCCTAATTCGAGACTTGTTCCTCAGGATTTCGGGATTCTAATGACTTCAGCACAATCAGGTAGCTTCAGAGTGCCTACACGTGAAATTTGAACAGATTCAGACAACTGGCTATTTTTAGCAGTTCAGCCTTCGGAGGCTATTTTCAAGGTTTAGACAAGCAATTCTCTGGCGAATGACAGAAGAATTGATCTAGGTTTTCCAAGACCTTCGCGATGATGTAGCATGCAAGAGGAGATGGTGACTTTCAGAGTTCAGCCTTCCGAGGCTATTTTTAGGGTTTGCATGCAGGAATTTTCAATGCGTGCCCGGATATTCCATGTGGGTTTTGCGAGAGCTTCGCAATGACGTTACATGCAAACGGAACGAGTCAGTTTTGAGGGACTTACTATTTTTAGCCAGTGTCGGAACTTTGACCAGTTTTCTGGGTTTTTCTGGGTTTTTTGAAATCCCACGGGCACTGTGACATGCAAACTCGTCCGACATTCGGTTGACCACTTTCCGGACACTTACTATAGATAGCAGTGTTATCCCAGCAGCTACCTATTACTTCATTCCAGCGAGCAGATTGGCAAACAGTAGAAATCAGGCGATCGGAGGCAGTCCAGAACACATGCAAATCAAATTAGGGTTTTCCCTGCCATGTCTAAAAATAGACGAAGCGAAATGCAGAGGTGTCAGAACGAAGCACGCTGCCATGATCAGCATCCTTCAAGCTACCTACTGGCAAATTTTGAGCAAAATCGGAGGACTTACTATTTTTAGTAAGTTAGGACACGGCTATAAATAGCAGGCCTGCGTCGGAAGTCGGTATGAACAGAGCACTCAAGTTATCAGGATTAGACATAGCAAGTTTCAGGTCGAATGGAGCTATTGAAGCAGGCAACTTTGAAACTTATTATAAATAGCAGGTGGCTAAAAATAGCACGTCATCACCAGAAGTAAGGTGTGAACAGGTCTCTTACAGCATCAAGAACGAGTGGAGCAAATTTCGAAGCAAACAGAGATACAAAAGTTGATCAATTCTAGGGTTGCTAAAAATAGTAAGTGGCTAAAAATAGTATGTACTATGCCAGATGAGGTATGAACAAGGTGACAAAAGTCTGTGAAGGCACAGCCACCCCACTTCCAGTCCAGAACAGGGTGAAATGCAATGAAACCCTAATTTTACTAAAAATAGAAAGCCAGGGCATAAATGGCGTTGGAAATTCATAAGAGGCAACTAGCATAGAAACACATGCTTATATGCGCCAAGAAGATAAAAAGGGCATGAAAATCTAAAAGTGCAAGATTTCCTGAATAGAGGTCAAATGCACCCACATGGCAGAGATATAGAAATTCTTCTAAGGCATGAAGTTTCCTCCTCATACCCCCCTAGATGCGCTCAAGGGAGGTAAAGAGTCACCATATAGGCAGAATTCCTTCTAACACTGTGAAATGCGCTTGGAAATGGAGGTTGCATAGGCCAAATGCGCTCAAGGGAGGTGAAGAGTCACCATATAGGCAAAATTCCTTCCAACACTGTGAAATGCACTTGGAAATGGAGGTTGCCTAGCCAAAATGCGCCTAAGGGAGATGAAGGGTCACTAGATAGAGGCGCTTTCCTTTGCATGTATGAAATGCGCCCAACATGGAAGTCAACACCCTCATATGCGCCTAAGGGAGATGAAGAGCCACTTGATAGGCGTGGAATTTTCCTTCTAACACTAGCATATGCGCCTAAGGCAAGGAAGTACCATGGGTCAAATGCGCCCAAGGGAGATGAAGAGTTACCATGGGCGGAATTTCTTCTCACACCCCAATATGCGCCCAACATGGAAGTCTACATGCTCATGTGCGCTAGAGGAAGGTGAAAGGTCACCTAAGGCGTGGGATTTCCCTCTCACGTGGTGAAATGTGCTCAAGAAGTTCCCCTTCCCTATGGCAAACGCGCTTAAGGTAACATGGTAAAAGATAAAGGTAAAAGGTGAAAGGTAAAAACGTTAAGAGAGTTTGAAGAAGTGCGCTAAACATTGAGTAAATTCTCTCACACAAAGAGAAAAGCGCCAAGGGTAAAGGAAGTTTTCTCCTCAACATGTGAAATACGCTAGAAAGTGGAAGTCCACTATGTGAAATGCGCTCAGGGAAGGTGAAGGGTCACCATGCGCCAAGGAGGAAAGAAATGCTAAGGGTGGCATGATCTTAAAAGACTAAGGGTCAAGTATTTTCCTCTTCATTATGTGAAATGCGCCTAGTGTGTGGGGACTTGAAGAATGAAAATTGCTAAGTATGAGAGGAGAGTCTAGGCGTAGAATTGCCTAAGGAATGGAATGGAAGAATGACATGCCAAATACGCCCTTCAAGGGTAAAATAATTAAATTTAAATTCCTAAGGCATTTTTTTAAGGGAAAATGAAGAACACGCCTAGAGGATGATGCTAGTTTTCAGAGTTAGAAAAATCTTTAGAAGTGATTTTTTTTCAGGAAAATCAAGAGAATTTGCCAAGGCCAAGAAATGGGAAATTACAGGAGTGGAAGACATCCGGAGGATAAGATTAAAAACATTAGCCATTTTTATTATTTTTTTTAATAATAAAAACTAAAAGACCCCCTTCATCCGGATACACATGAAAACGATGGATTGGGGAAGAATTTTTCTTCTGGTATTAAACATTCGCAATTCAAAGGTGATTCAAACGTTCTCCGCGCCATGTCCACATCGTTTCAATGGATATTTTGCCCAGTGCCTATTTTAAATAAAATTCCTAAGGCAAAATTGAGAGATTTCTCTAAGGCAAACGAACAAAATGGATGAAAGACACTTCGGGCTAGACAATTTTGCCAAAGCGAATATAAGATCAAATGACTTAGCCAAACGTTTCGAAATTGTTCAAGGAAGTGAACAATTTAATATTTTAAGAAATCAAATGCGACGAGGCAGGCCTGTGCAGAGATGATGAATTCATAATTCTAGAAGATGCCTCAGATGACAAGTGTTACAACGAAGAAAAGAGAGGGAAAATGAATTCAAAAATTTTTTTGCCAAGTATAGCCTCTACAGGAATTCGACCAGGCTATAAGATTTTCAAACCCTCTTCATTCCTCTCACCAGTTGCTAAATGCAAAATTATTGGCTAAGTGAAAGTACGAATTTCTGAAGAGATTGCAATTGCTGAGAAGTTCGAAATTGTGAGAGAGCTGAAGGAGAAGTGCAAGTTTGTAAAGGTTGAAGTTGCTGGAGGAAGTGTGACTTAACTTGTTGAGGCTGTAGTTGCTGAGAGGCACGGATTCGCAAGTTGTCAGTTGCTGCATTTGCTGAGAAGGTACGAATTTGCAAAAGTTGAAGTTGCTGAATGCTGAAGTACAACTTGAGAAAAACAGTTTGAAGTTGCTGAAAGTTGCTAAGTTAGAAGGAAAAGTACGAACTTCAAAGAGGAGGTTTCAAATTTGTTGAAAGTAAATTGCTGCAAGCAAACATTTCCAAGTGTTTGGCATTGTGTTGCTGCAACCAAAGAAGAAACTTCTAAGAACGTTGAAGTAAATAGGCATAGTTGAGGTTTGCAGCTGAAAGTGACAAAGTGTTCCAGCCTTTTTATTTAAAAATCTGCTGGCACCCTCAAAAACGATATATTGTTTTATAAAATCTTGTTCTCTAATGACTCTCTTGCTTTTTTTTGCAAAAGAGCTGCAGGCAGAAACAACCACACCGAGTCCAGACAGGCTGTGATCAAGAAATTGGGCAAGTCATTCTTGCCAGAATCCAAATTTTCATCCAAGCTCGGCAGGCTGGCTGACACGAACTTAGGCTCATTCAACATGGAAGCATTCAAAAGAAGGATATTGGGGACTGGAGGCTATCACCCGTCAGTGACTTCGCACAGTATTGTCAGAAATGGATTGTATGCAGCTGCCAACTTTCTGCCAGCTATCCGATGTCCAGAGCTCATCATGGAGTGCGCCTACCACTACAATGCAAAACAGAGAACAGTCACTTCGCCAGATGGCAAGGTGCTGGCTAACCTAAAACTTGAAGCGATCGGGGAGGCATTCGGGATTTCAGTTCATGAGAAGATGATCTACAAGACGAAAGAGAGAGCTGGAAAGATGTATTCATCCACCACAGACCGGTGTGCTGATTTGATAAACACTAGGTGGATGATTAAACCCAAGCCAACTCGCAGTAAATTGCCCAAGCAGATAGTCTCAGAGGACTTGAGACAGGAGTTTGGTGATCTCATTATGATGCTGAGCAGAGTTGGAGGATGCCCCCAAGCGTTCATCTTTGAACCTTGTGTTATACCCAAAATGAAATTTTTGGCATTCTGCTTAAATTGAGCTAAACAACGTAAAAATGCCATCGAAAGTATGTTTTAAGTCAAACCAAATATGAAATCTTTGTGGGTTTCTGTCAAGGAACCTATGCTTAAAATTTTGAAAAAACGAAAATTAGGGTTTTACACCCCTATTTTTATGGAAACCCTAAAAAATAGGACCTTCCCGGAAATGATTGAAAATAATTCTGATAGGATTAATTGCCTTCACGATCACACTGATCAAGTCAGAATTATCAAAAATTATGTTTTACTCTGGTGGGTCTATTTCTATTTTTCAGGAACAAAGTTAGGAGCTCCGCAGCCATTAATGGCAGATTGGCCAGTACCAGGTGCTGAAAGCTAAACCTCAAAAGCTTCAACGAAGAAACCATGGCGGAAAAGGATGAAAATGATGCCGTTCAACGAAGGAGATTCTCAAAACGGAAAAGGCCAAAATTTGGCTAAGTCTGGAAGGTGCACGTTTTGTCTACCAAGGCAAAACACAGTCTACAGTGGCTAAAAGCGCCCCTCTTGAAGAAAGGCGCCCTTGGACCTCAGAGGGAAAATCAAATCATTTGGCATTGTCAAAACAGTCATCCTCTTCACTTTCATACTATCTCGACAACGAAACAATCAGCAAGATCATCTGATTCAAGGATCATTGATCAACCGTCAGCGAAGTATGGAGGATCCATTGACGATAGAAATGCCAAATCAAAAAGCTTCAAGGTAAAAGCACCCTTGCTGGCCAGGGGCGCCCCTCAGTTGCAGACACCAGATGAATCCAAGAGCTGTAGCTCTATACATGATATCTTTCCAGCTTCCTCTCGGCTACGTGATCAATCTAACAACAAGTCCATAAGACACACCAGACGATCACGAGATGAGATCAAGCAGAAAAAGCCAAATTTGAAAAACTGGAAAGATGAGCCAGAAAATGGCTAAGGCATGGCTAAAAGTGCCCCTCTCAAGGAAAGGCGCCCTTTCCTAAAGGTATCCAGATTTAGCCAGAATCTTCACTGCCTCCTAGGATGACCTTCTCAGCTATGACCTATCTCGTCAACGAGACTATCAGCAAGAACTTCCGACAAATCAATCAACTGATGGAGGAGGTCAAAGACTGGCAGTCCACAACCAAGATGAAACCAAGCAAAAGCTAAAAGCGCCCCTGCTGGCCAGGGGCGCCCTTTAGTTTGGAGGCCCAAAACTTGTCAGCTTCCACTACAAAGTCAAGCATCGTGAACAAGACTAAACCGGCTACCTGACGCATCGTCAAGCAGAATCATCTGATTCATCAAACATCGGGAACGTCAGATCAAAGCAAAAAGGGTCTGAAAAGGTAAAAACGAAGAACAAGTCAATAAAAATTGACTAAGGCATTGTCAAAAGCGCCCCTTTCAAGGAAAGGCGCCCTTCTTTCTGGAGACCTAAACTCAGTTTTCTGAGTTAATCTCTCCCAGGCATATCTAATCATACTGATCCCGCCTCGACAACAGAACTGTCGGACACTGCCTGAGATCAACTGAGTAACCTGAATCGAAGATCAAACAGGAGCACTTCAGCTTGCAAAATAGACAAAAAATGATCAAACTCAAGGTTGGACGCCTAAAAGAAGTCAAACAGAAATGTTGACTTGAGTTAGCAAATTTGGAGCCAAAAAAGAGAAAAACACTCCACAATCAGTGGAAATCATCTTTTGGAACTCCAAATCAAGCTTGAATGATGAGTTATCTTCCATACTTTGTGGATCTTAACCCTAATTGCCTTATATTCATGCTAGGCGTCCTTCACATCATTATTCTTTTTTGTAAATTGAAGGATAAAACATCAAGTAGCTCCCAAGAACAAGTTTTCAAGATCTGGCAAGGGTTTTGAACGGATCTTCAATATTTTTGAAGATCATTGGCAGTAAAAGCATTCTTCTCCCAAGATTGCTTCCAGAGATAGATTATTGCAAAGTGGCAGTTTATAACTTCCAATCCATCTTCTGTCTACTTCCTCTACTTCTGTCTATATTTCTTTTGCATGTCACAGGAAATAACAGATTATCACAGATCTGACCAACTGGGTATGATCAGCACAGCTTTTTCAACAAAACCCACATGGTAGATTTTTTCAGAAAAAGTAGCCCTGCTGCCCCTATTTTTTAGGGTTTCCGAAAAAAGTCATAATATTGAAAAACGGACAAACTGGGTTTGTTTGGCTTTGAAGCACGAACAAAACCCATGTGTTAGATTTTTTCGAGAAAAATCACTTTCTGGTGCCCTTGCTGCCTCTGCCACCGAAGGGCTCTTGCATGTCAAAGAAAAACTCGTTTTTTCGAATTTCTGACGATCTGGGTCTGTTTAGAAAATCATTCTTAACAAAACCCATGTCTCAGAATTTTTCGTAAAAACTACCCCCGGCGAGGCTATTTTTAGCAGTTCCAGAAAAGTGTCAGAACAGGGTCAAGTGCCCAGTCAATATTCAAGGTTTTCAGAATGCAGTACTCTCAGGTACAATACAAGACCAAAACGGTCTTATACCATGATTACCTGAAAACGACTGATACAGACTTATGGCAGAAAAATCCAGAGGTCAGTTCTGAAGACTTGGAGGGCATGAATCAAATCACATTGCAGAACATCGAAGAATCCGGTTTGTTTCAAGCAGCATCTATTCCAATCACCTTACAAAGCATCGAGCTTGTAATTGCTTGCACTAAGCATTACAACCCGACTACAAGAGAGATCCTGTCAGTAGACGGGAGGGTGATTTGCAGCTTGAAGCCGGTGGACATAGAGACTTGTTTTGCAATTCCACCATGCCCTACCAAGAAGGTCATATCAGTGACAGAATGCGAAAAGGCATTCGAGGCTTCGAAGGACAAGTGTTCGCTTATAATGGCTGAACATTGGCTGAAAACAAAGAGAACCAGCTTGCCCAGATTGGTTGGTAGAGGAGAATTCAAAGACGAGTACGGAGTGCTAATCACCCTACTCAGCAGAGTCACTGGACAAGAGGAGGGAAAATCCTTCCAGCCGTGGATGTTCTACATTATTGGCAAGATAATCAGCAGAAAAGAACGTTACGACTGGGCCTCCCTGATCAGTGACACACTCCACCAACAATTCATCGGGTTTCTAGAAGAGCACCGTTTCCACATGTGTTCATACCTGGTCTACCTGATAGCCTTCCAAGGCGATTTCAGAACATTAAACACTATGGGAACCCTGGGTGTGCAAAAGGTACAAGAATACTTTCCTCGCTTGGAGTTCACTCTAGCGGAAAGACATTTCAAAAGCATAAATGACCTTTTTACTATGCACACCGTGCACGAGCTAGACCATGAGATGCACGTGCGTATTTCACCAGCAGCTAAGGCAGCAATGGTGGACTGGGCGGATTGGTTCATACAATTCCCCACTTTCACCTACATACGCGTGTATGGCTATAATGGCCACCCCGCCATGATGCCACGTTACCCCTCAGATAGGGTAGTGTTCATGGAATTCCTGAGGCAATTGGCCGAGGTTCACTCTTACCTTCGCGTAAAGAAAAAGACTGCAGTGAACTTTCCTTTTCAGATGGGACTCTACAGATGCAGGACTGCAGCCGATGCAAGGTTGATAAGCCAAGAAATAGTGAGATTTAATCTCTCAAGTACCTCATCGACAGGAGGCCATCCTATGACCCCAGAGGCATCTTCGCAACTCACCTTGAGCAAAGATCATCACATGAACCTTTCATGGAAGATTTTTGGGTCAACTGCGAGGATGAGTTCGAAGTGAGAAGAAGGAACCATAGCAAATTCAAGCTCT
This sequence comes from Sequoiadendron giganteum, assembly GCA_007115665.2. Taxonomy (NCBI): domain Eukaryota; kingdom Viridiplantae; phylum Streptophyta; class Pinopsida; order Cupressales; family Cupressaceae; genus Sequoiadendron; species Sequoiadendron giganteum. Next base: position 404,594,993 of record CM021103.1, read on the forward strand.
CGCAGATTGCAGAATTCATGTCAAAAGACATCGAGGGCTTATCCGAGGACGAAGAAGAAGTTATTCTTTCTTCCTTCTTCACGGGTTTAGTGGATTCACAACCACTCGGCAAAGTAGACTGGTACGCGAAAGAGAGTACGTCTATTGAGGAAAGAACGGGTAGAGTAGTTCGACACAGTCAACTCTACCTGGACAGTAAAAGGACAAGGAAGGTAGTACTTCCCCGATCAGAGCCGCCAGCGGTTCAGTCTACACTACCTTCCACGTCTAGGAGGAAACCCAGACAGAAGAAGATGAGCTTTCCTCCAGAAGGAATGCGGATGTTAGGAAGCACATGGGGGAGAAAAGGAATTGCCAGCACAAGCCGGCAAGAGGTACAGGTGGAGACAGCCACCAATTTGCCTGAGACAATTGAGACCGCTGCAACTACACAAGAACCAGTGATTGAAATAATCGCTGTAGAGATGGAAACCATTGTAGAAGAAGTTGTAGCAGAAGCGGTGCCAGTGATAGAAACAGAGCCACCAGCTTCACCACCATCACAGAGGTCACAAAGTCCTATTGATTTGGACTCGCCACCACGAGACATTGCCACGGCACAGTCTCGTTCTTCTAGCATTCAGGGGACCTATGTTCCTCCTCCCAGCGATGCTAGCCGAGATTCTATCTGGCTGGAAAGCTCGCTTGGGAGGAAGAGGGAGAGGCCTTCTTATCAGCTTGACTTCTCTGAATTCCATCATGTCCCACAAGACATGCCGGTAAAGAAGTTGAAGAAGCAGACGCATGTAGAAAAGAATGCAGAGAACGAAGTTATCATAGAGACTGCTGCCCCACCTGAAGACAAAGATATACATAATGTGAGGGTTGAGGATTTCACGCTTTCAAAGGTGAACCTTGGAAAGACCACTCGACAGGTGGAGGCAGACCTTCTTGGAATTGCCTCGGCGAGTGTCAAAGAAAGGATGACAAAAGATGGACAAGACAAAGCAGCCTTGAAGGCTGAAATCCGTCAGCTAAAGTTGTACATTTCTAGTTTGATACATGACACTCCAAACTCCTCGGCTTTGCCTCAAGGACTGTTGGATCTCCCAGCTGAAAGAAACCATCATCAGTTGATTACATACGGTAAACACTTGAGACGTCAAGTGGATGAGTTTGTCGTCAAAGGGCGGTGTGTGTTGACAGAAGCATATCAGCTGAGAGACAGAGCACATGGACTTCGATCAGAAATCCAGAAGTCAGATGTAAAGGCAGCTCAAGAGAGGCCGAGAGAGGAGGTGACAGTTGCTGATTTGCAACAAGCATATGAATCAGTTACGACCACAGAAAATAAACACCATCTCTTTGAGTGGAAAGAACAGGTGGCATACAAGGTGAGAGCCTATGATGCCAACTCTGTGGAGTTGATTGACTATAGACGCTTCGTCGCCAATATTATCAACTTCGCAAGAACGTTGGTAATATCCTTCCCTGAGTTAGAATATCAGCGGGAAGGAGGAGAATATGTGGAACTTGAAACAGTGCAGACACGATTCCAGGATGTCATCCGATCTTCATTCCTTGAAGATCCCAATGGCTGCAAATTAGCCAAAATTGCAGCCATGTCTGTCCAGTTAGATGAAGCAGCTGCCCAATGCATAACCTATCATCAGCAGCTTACGACGGGTGAAGAAATGCTTAGACGCCACATAGTCATCTTGAAGAGCATTAATTGCCCGGAGGCCGAAGAGGTCAATGACTGGATAGAGACATTGTTGACCAGTGGTGAAGAGGTGTAAAGCACCAAGGGAGGACGTCCTACCCTCCAAATAGCATTAATTATGACTGAAGTCAACTTGATGCCTCTTTCCAAGTTGACTCCAGATCTCCACAGATCATGCATGTCAGATCCCACTAATCTAGGATGTCTATTTGACTCCCACGATTTGTGGATCTCAGATCTCCTCAAAAGGTGGATGTCTATTTGGAGACACATTTGTAACATAAGTTCACTTTTAGTTAGGTGTCAGTCAACTGAGGTAGACTTCCAGTTTGACTTTTGTTTAGTTTCAGTTAACTGAAGTAGATTTCCAGTTAACTGTTTGCTCACCTACTTTTAGACATAGAATAATATCTTGCTGATTGGCAAGAACTGTTTGTTAACTCAAGGAGATTTTAGGGTTGCCTACTCCTTTGAGTTTCTATAAATAAGAGTCTTAGATTCTTTATTTGTTTAACCTTTATTTGCTAGCAAAATTGTTGCGCCACTGTTGCCAGAGTTTGCTTGTTTATATCTGTTCACTCTTGGATGAGAGTTCGTTGGTTGATCGCAATTGTGCATGATTTCGTGCCTTTGCTGTCCCGACCTTTGTAATTCTTTGAAGAACCTTGAAGAAATAAATCAGATGGTGCAAGCTTGATTGATCTAATTATTTGAGTTATTCAAAGTCTTGTTTTTAAATAGTGCATTGTTTCAATCTCCTCCTTGGACAGGTGTCGTCGCCTCCTTGGATATTTTGTCATCGATCATTATCGTTTGATGTTGTTTAATGATCTTTCTTGCAGCCTAGACTTTGGACAGGTGTCGTCACCTCCTTGGGAATCCTGTTAGAAAGGCCATCGTTCTTTGTTGTTTCCAATGAGTTGCTTCCAAGCCTATACCTCGGATAGGGGTTCCTCCTCCTTGGCAAGTCTCAGATCCAGTTTACCGTAACGAGTGTTTACTTGTATCGAGCCCTATCTTGGTATATATCCGAAGGTTCAGAGCCTCGGCCATATTCCATTGAGACGGAGGATTCAAGTGATCCAACCACACCATTTCGCTCCTACGCCCTCATGCTCTATTTATCTTGAGGAGGTAGGATAGTTTAGAAGCTTAATTAGTCGTAGTTAAGATCTGCGGAAACCAGAGAAAAAGCTTAGCTACGGCGCATTGGTTTATGCACCCTTGTGTCCTGCCGCTGAGTAAAAACGATAGGAAATCTTAGTAGACCCCTTTTTTACAGTAGAAAATCAGCAAAGAGAGATCTTCCTCTCTATAATCCGAAGAGCATGTACTAACACACTTGCAATAGCTGTCCATTTCCAATAAGCACTCCAGAGGTGCTAATTGAAACGCCAACACCTTGGATGTTCTATTTTGCCAACTTGGTGTTGGAGGGAAAGGATTACATGGATTGGGCACTGATGATCAGCGATAACATACATGAGCAGCTTCGTGGCATGTGGAGAACGAACACATTTTACATGGGCTCCTACCTTGTCTATATGCTGGCTCGCATGACGAGATATAGAGGGATCTCTTACAAGGAACCAATCGGTTGCGGATCCCATCAGTTTAAAATATATGAAGCTTGTCCACAGTTGCATCTGACAAGCACAACCAATTACAAGAGGGTCAATGACGCCTTTACAATGCATATCACGAGGACCTTGCAGCAGAGAACCCACCACAGAATATCAAGGGAGGCACAGGAAATGATTGAGAAATTCGGATGTTGGTTTATCCAATTTCCAAAATTCACCTACCTAAGGCTGCAAGGATTTTCCTCCTATCCATACAGATTGCCGCGATATCCCACAAACAGGATAGTGATGCTAGAAGTATCTAGGCAACTAATTGCCTATGATAAGATTCAAAAGAAGAAGAAGAAGAAAGGTGGACTCGGATTCCCGATTACTATGGGAAATTCGGATGAAATCTGCCCATCGCTGCAAGCAGCAAGAGAGGCAGAAGCGGAGCTCCAATTCTTCCACCTTTCCTATCACACCAACAGGCACTACTACGATCCCCACAGAAACATCAGGTGGATATTGACAGAGGAGTTCGGGCACAAGGTGCAGATCGAAGACTTTTGGGCAAGTGCAGTGGATGAGGTCGAAGTCAGAAAGAGGATGTTCTCTCGGATACCATTGGGGATGGTCAGAGAGTGTGAGATCATCCCAGTGCCAGATCAGATTGAGGAGGATATAAACGTAGTACAGGACGACTACGAAACAGTAAGAGATACACCTCTTCCACTCCCAAATTGGTCTGAGCCAGAGGTCACTGACTTGGATACACTTTGTATCCGAGTCTTGACATTTACACGAAGTTGGGTAGAGAGGCATGTCAACCGACTCAAAGGAAGGTCAATTCCCCCTACCTACAATTTGATGGGAGACAGCAGATTGTAGACAACTAATCAGAGGAGACGGAGTAATCCAACTCCAGAGCCTCGAGGAAAGGAGCCAGTTCGACTTGAGCCAGTGGTAGTTGAGGAGTCCATGCATACGCCATCTCGGACACACTCTCCAAGCTTACAGGAGTTGTCATTATTTGTTGATCAGAGGGAGTGATTGGATATAGAGCAGACAGTGCAAGTAGAGAATCGGCCACCTTGTAGAGAATCAGTGGGTCAAGAGCATCAACATGCCCCAAGAAGAACATCAGCAGGAAAATCAGCAAGAGACAGATGAAGAGACGGCTACTGATACTCAGTTTAAGCAAGAAATTGAGGCGGCTCTCGAGGGTGATGCTACTTCAGATCAGGATGCCCAGAGCTCGGGAGACACGGAGCCTATTGATGACGGTGAGCCTCGTCAGAACGGTGGCAGAGGAGAGGTGCACGAGGTAGAGGCTGAGGTAGAACAGCCTTTTATTATATCGGACATGCGGCAGGAGGTGCCAGAATGGCTAAGGGATAGGATGAGGCGTGATCCTGTAGATGAGACCGATCTCGCAGCTGAGATGGAAGAATTATTACAGAGGATCAGCGCACCTCCAACAAAGAAAAAGGCTAAGAAGTTCTCCAAAATATCCACAGATGAGGATGGATCCCGAACCTTGCATATGGCAGTTCCTCGGGTAAAATGTGATAGAGACGAGGCCGTTCCTGAGAACTATGTTGTGACAACCATGGAACTAGGCCACCCTACTGGAGCACAAGTGGTAGAGGAGTGCGATAATTCCTATCGAGCACTCAAGGATAGATTGTCCCATGTTGAGGGCAAATACAAAAGGTCGAAGGTAGAGCACAAGACACTGATTGGCTATGTGCAGCACTTGTCCCATCCTTGTGGGCAAGAAAATCTGGCAATTGAACTTCCAGCTGAGTTTTCCAGGGAGTCAATCGGTGAGTTAGAAGATTTGAAGAGAATGGCGCAACATGCAGACAAACGGGTTGCTACTGTGCGTACAGAGACAAAAAAGTTCATGGAAGATCTTGCACATGCCTATGGGCAAGCTTCCGATATTATGGCTAGAGTGGAGGCAGTTAACCATGCTTGGGGTGAGGCTCGCATCTATCAGACGAGAGTTGTTCTCCGTTTAGGGGCTTTGATGAGCATACCTCAACAGACTTTGGTTGAGGGAGGCATTATCCAGCAGGGAGATAGATACGATTTTGCCAGATGGTATTCTTCAGTAGTCACAGGTCGGGGATTTTATGATGCATCACAGGCAGATTTTGTCAGGGTCAGAAAGGCCATGACGAACATCTTAGATGGAATTCTCAACACGTTGGAGGCAATCTTTGCCAAGAGGTTGACTGCTGAAGAGGTAACTGCAAATGGATTGAAAGACAGATTGGCGCCATTCTTCTTTGAGGTGAAGACCTTCACACAAGACGATTTTGAGAACACAGCCACGTTCTCCAGTATCATACAAAACACCTAGGACGCCCTTGCTGCCTGGAAGAAATCATGTGCCCGGCATGGGCAAACAGTTGCAGTTTTAGAGTTTCAGTTGGATCACATTCCTCCTATCTCCGATCAGGAAGTTGAGGCAGTCTTGGCCAGATTCATCAGATTTGCAGCCAGCGAGAAGGAAAAAGGAAACGCCCTTCTGGACGATGACCTTCTGGAGGAGGGCGACATGCACTGATGGCCAGGTGTGGTGCATTGATGAGGAGTGGAGGGCGCATTCATTGCCCCACTCCTCTCGGTGGCGGTTGTTAGGGAAAAAACCCTAATTAGGGCATAGGTGGCTCAATCTGAGCCCTTTATTGTAATCAGATCTGAACCGTCCACTAATTGGACTCATTATAAAAGGGGCATCCCCCCTCATTTGTAAACAGTTAGAATTAGAATCAAAGATAGATCAGAGCTAGATAGAGATAGAGATTGATTTAAGTAGACCTAGGAGGTAGCTTAGTTGGAAAGGAAAGAAAGACTTTCCCTTTGAAAGTTTTTGCAAAAGATTGTTGTGTAAGACTCTCATGATATAAAGATTTCATTGATTGGTGACTTCATTTTGTGTTATGGGCAGTTGACGAGATCTTTTCGTCTTTCCAATTCGAATAGAGTAAAGTAAAGTAGATTTGTTTTCATGCAAGTAGAGTTAATTGTGGAATGTAACATTAGTTTGGGCATATCTTCCCATATCCATACCACTGGCGGACTTGCTGACGGTAAGTCTGCTCCTGCGTGGTCAACTGGAATCTCAGCACTTACCTTCAATTGTGTTTAGTGTGCCCACTTGCTTCGTTGTGAAGGGGTGCACATGGTGAATCTCAATCTGAACATCTCATCCATCCTTTGAAGATTGCACCAGCTTTGTCAGAGTTGTCCGAAGGGGAGACAAAACGAAGTTTGGTTTGAAGACTGTCAAAGCTAATCCTTGCATTCCACCCGTAGAAGTAGATTGTAGAATTCCTATGCTTACCTCTTTAAATTCAGCATTTCCCGATCCATTCAAATACCAAAGCATCATAGTCAAAATCCTTCACTTGCTTGAACATATAAAGTTGAACAATTACGTAAGTCCCCTTGGAATACCCAGCATATTCACATCAACCAATTGAGTCTATTCGCATTAAACGAACCTTGGAGTCGAAGGCATGAACTTTCACGCAATCTTAGCATGCGGAACACTTTGATCAAGAGAGAATAGAGTGACCGTTGGACATTTTATTCTGTGCTGGCGCTGTCATAAAAAACACGTCAACAAAATTGGCGCTAGAAGGAGGGCCCTACCATAATTCAAGCAAAAGGAATTATAAAAGTACAATGCACCAAGATTGTGCTACCTCATAGAGAAATATTTCCAGTGTTGCAGCCAAATTTGGGATTCAACGACGACCAAGAAGACATCCTTTCAGGATTGAACAATCTCACGTGGAGGACAAAGAGGAGTGCAGCTGAGTACATGAGAACAAGCTTCGTGTTGGAAGAAGAAGAAGAGAAAGCTATCAAGATCCAAGTTGCTATCGAAAGAGACTTGTTAAATCAAAGGCAGCCACTCGCTCCCGTGCGTCGCCAGTAAAAGAGCAATTTCATCCTGGATCGCATCAGTTCTTTCTCGTCGGATAAGTTGAAAAGAATTTTGAGGTCCGCACCCAGTTCATCCAAGGAACTTATTGAGCTACCTACCAGAACGAGGAAGAAGAGAAGTACTCGATCAGACGGAGAGGCTCCCTCGAGTGAAGAAATTGTATCAAGTGAAGAAGCTCAATCAAATGAGCAAGCAGTAAGTGGCGAAGAGGTTTCCAGTTTATTCAGAACTCCGCCTAGTATTTCAAGGTTTGCCGAACAAGGACCGGCACGAGATACCACGCCAGTAGCAATCCAACAGCAACCAGTTCAAGTTACGCCAGTTGTTGTTGTGCAGCAGACAGCCCCAGCAACTGTATACCGACGAAGGCAAGCAATGGCCCAGCTTGTTGCAAATGGTGCAACTTGGTTGGTCACCAACCCATCCCCGCTGGAGTTTGCCGACTATCACGACATGCCAAAGAATCCGGAGAGTTTTTGCTCCAAGTTCCACGTCCACGACGTAAACCGCACTGCTGAGGATCACATCAAAATGTTTGAGGACCACCTTCGCAATAGACAAATTGCATATGTTGATGTGGCTTGCAGGTTATTCCCCTATTCTTTGGGGGAAGAGGCCCATTATTGGTTCATACATTTGCCAGTCGGTTCAATCAGAACATGGGAGTAGATGAAGACGGCCTTCGTCGGAAAGTTCGGTATCCCCATCACTCCCACAGAATTGTTCAAACAGTTTTTGGAAGTAAGGAGACAAGAGAAAGAGCTTATCCATGTGTTTAACGATAGATTCCAGAAGGCTCTCACAAGATTGCGAACTCCTTACACTATCGCAGATGCTAGAGAAAACTACTACGCAGCGCTGGATCCATTAACTGCAATGTTTGTGAGAGAAGCTCACCCCGCTCCAGCTAATATGAACTTAGCATACGCTAAGGCAATTGAAGTGAGTCAGAACATGGGACAAAATACAACCGGTCCCTCACTATACACTGGCTTAAGTACTACGAGCAGTCAGATACAAACCTGGAATCATCAAGTTCCAGCATTAAATCAAGTTCCACAGCCAGCTTACCAAACAACCGCGCCATCAAATCAGTTGGTTCTCCACCCCGGAGTACCTTCGTCTCAAGCGCCAGCAGCACAGCCTATTTACCTGCAGAACACAGTACCACCGACACAGACTCAAAAGGAAAAGGATGAAATCAAAGATTTGGTGGAACAAGTGAAAAGGCTGTCAACTGAGGTGACATACCTCAGGAATCAGAACAATCAGATACAATCCATGCAACGGAATAATCAAGCACATCAAGGTGCTAATCGAGGATATCACAATAATCCTCCGAATCACCATCAAGATACCCATCAAGGATACAGTCATGAGAACAACCATGGGTACAGAAACAATAATCAAGGGTTCCAGAGGAGATCTTGGAATACGGGGCCCAACAATGGAGGTGTCCCTACACCACTAGATAACCCGCCGCCTCCTGAGAACAGACCGGCAGACAGGGTATATTTGGTAGAAGCCGCCTTGTCAGGATGGTGTAGATTGCACAATACTAGTCAGCACTCCGAGCTACAATGCCATGAGTTTCAAGTTGCCGCTGACATTTTCAGAGGAGAAGTTAAGAATACAGAACCTTCAGAGAATCCTCCAACTATGGGGTATGAAATAGTCCCGTCACCCCGATATGATCAGGCCTTGATCTTAGAAGATTTCAAGTTCCTGCCCGATTTCCAAAGTTATACGCCACCGTCGGTTAATCAGAAGTTTCCGCCAGCTTCAGCAAATGGTCCCGTGGGTACGCCAGAGACTCAATCACCTTCAGAGGCTCATGCTACATACGCATCGCCAGATGAACCTCTAAGTAGAGACGGCTACAGTTTCTCGCCTCTTAACAACAGTGTCCTGGTGGAGGGAATCAGAGAAGTGCAAGCCCTCCAGACAACTAGAAGTGGGCCTCCTAAAGTGTATTAGAGAGGTTATCCCCGACATGAGCCGTTGACTTCGTCAACACCACCGAACAACTTTTCTACACCACCGCATCCCAATGCGAGTAACGTTCCCGTTGCACCAAAAGACTCTCCGGAGTACAGACAACAGGGACCCACGCAAGCAAGATCAAATGGACCACAAGTGCCTCAGCAACCAGTTTACCAGTTAGTCCGAGGACAAAAGGAGAATTCTCCTAGAGAGGATATAAAGAAGCTGAGTTCCTTTGTATTGGGGGAATTTAAGAAGATGAAGGTCAGTTTACCACTCTATGAGTTGATGAAGGTTCAAGAGGTAAGAGAAACTCTTCTAGGGGCATTGACTAAAAACCCCTCCACGAGAAATACGTCACAAGAGGCACCCAATGTGCCAAGAAATCCCCAGATTCTCGCGCAGCCCCGTCCTGCACAAAACACAAACGTAGTGCAGAATGTGCCTCAAACATCCTATGATTCGTGGGAGGCACAACAACAGCCCCAAAACTTTGAGGGAATGGTATTAAATTCTGCTAGCACTCCTGGAAAAGCCGAGGCTGAGAGAGGTTTTCAGCCTGATGAGACCACAAGGATTAAGCAAAATGAGACTCAAAACAGACAAGTTCAGCCGGACAAGAGAGATGAAAGGCGAAGTGATGTAGTAGAAGAAAGAAGAAAACCAGTAGTGTTTTATCAGGGGAAAGATGAACCAGCCCCATTCTTAGTTTTAGTCAGAATATTCGGAAAAATGCTACACAACTGTTTAATTGATTCTGGAGCTTCAAGCAACGTCATGCCTTTAAAGGTATGTGAGAGGCTAGGTCTAATCCCACTTCGCACCAACAAGAAAGTAACCCAGCTGGACAAAACGGAAGTTCCCGTTGTTGGGGAACTAAATGACATTCACATGCAGCTAGCCGCGGATCCTAGAATCCAAAGCCGTATTGATATCTTCGTGGTAGACATACCAGATGGGTATGGCATACTGCTTAGCAGAGACTGGTGCCGAAAGTTGAACGGGTATATCGCCACTGACTTCTCTCATATGTGGTTGCCTTGGAGAGGAATCCCTAACTAGATAAGAGTGGAGAATACGCCATAGCTCAGGTTGATGATCACCGAATATGGTGATAATAATGAAGTCTTGTTTGCAGAAACTAATCTAGGAGCTTACAAGCCAGTCAAGCAAGAGGTCCTCATGCTGCAGAGCGTGATTGAGGAAAAACCTTTAGAGAGCACGCCCTCCTCCACTGAAGTATTGATTGAAGATGACTCAAGCGACGGTGAGGGGATGTTCGAAAATTTTAGAAACTTTGTGCTGAGAAATGTCAAGCAAAGAATGGAGTCAGGGAAGGATGTGTCCATCAGCAGTATGTTAATGCCTAATTGGTGCAGGATCCATGAGGCATTCCATCCGGAATTTACATGTGCCATGTGCAAAATGGCCATAGAACAAGTTTCGAAGAGAATTCCACAAGTCTCGCTAGTAGAAGAACTAGATAAGGCAAATGAGAGAAAAGACTCCTTGATGAAGGAATGGATAGAAAGTGAGAAGATTGAGCCCACAATAGAAAGGAATGATCCTATGACCTATAGCAATCATATAAAAGATCAAGTATGGACTTTGAGATTTGATGGGTCGAAGTCTAACAAAGGGAATGGAGCGGGATTTGAACTCATCAACCCCAGGGGAGAAGCTTATCTAGGTGCTTGCAGGCTCCAGTTCCCTTGCACCAACAATGTTACTGAATATGAATCTTTGATTCATGGGTTGATCCTAGCAATAGAGAAAGGTGCCAAGATTGTGCACGCCATTGGAGATTCCAACATAGTGGTCCGCCAAGTAAGAAAACAGTATGCTTGCCACAACAAGAGATTGGGCCATTACCGGAACAGAGTATGGGACTTGATCGAGAGCTTCGATGCTTTCAACATCAAGCAAGTATACAGAGCTAAAAATCTAGTGGCAAATTCCCTTGCATAGGCAGCCAGTTCAGTGTGTGTCGTTAGAGTTGGAAGGTCTGAAGAAGTTCACGGTGGAATTGATCTCCACACCCTCAATTCCGGATAATATAAAGAATTTCCAGGTATTTGACAATGATAAGCAGATTTTGGAATTCTTAACAAACTCGGAGGTATTTGAAGCACAGATTATAGATGAAGAAGAAACCGAGGAAGCAGAATTTGACACGGAAGGGATCTTAAATTTAAAGACAAATGTCATTCCTAGAGGAATGGTCGAGTTGGAAAGGCTCTTTGACGCTGATAAACTGAGTAGAAATCAGGGTACTCAAGGAAATGAATGCGAAACAATTAACTTGGGAATAGACGAGCAAGTCAAGAATGTATTTGTGGGCAAGGTTTGTACCCCAAAAGAAAGAGAAGGGATAGTGCAAGCATTGAGAGAGTTCTCCGATGTGATAGCCTGGGGTTACGAGGACTTAAAGACATATGACACTACCTTGATCACGCACACAATCCCGCTAAAGCCAGGAAATAAACCATTCAGACAAAGGCAGAGGCCGGTGAACCCGCTGCTAGAACCATTGATATATCAGGAGGTAAGGAAGCTCCTTTCGGCCAGAATCATTTTCCCAATAAGGCACTCAACGTGGGTCGCCAATCTGGTACCCGTCAGGAAAAAGAACGGAGAGATAAGGTTGTGTGTCGACTTCCGCAACCTCAACAGAGTCTCTAAGAAAGATAATTATCCCTTTCCCTCACTAGATGAGCTGTTGCAAATTGTGAATGGTTCCCAAATGATGTCCTTCTTGGACGGTTATTTAGGATACAACCAGGTGATGGTTGAAGAAGCAGATAGATTGAAAACAGCTTTCACCACCAAATGGGGGACTTTTGCTTACAGGAGAATGCCTTTTGGCCTAATCAACACCGGGGCCACATTTCAACGGGCTATGGACATCGCTTTCAGAGACTTAGTTGGAAAATGCATTATTATATACATGGACGACCTTACAGTGTTCTCCAAAAGGAGGGAAGATCATGTTGAAGACTTGAGGAAGATCTTCCAAAGATGCAGAAGATTTGGTATTTCTCTCAATTCAAAGAAATGCGTGTTCGGAGTCACTGAAGGGAAATTGTTGGGACATGTCCTTTCAGAACAAGGCATATCAATTGACCCAGACCGCATTGAGGCGATTTCAAGAATTGGCATGCCAGGGAGCCAGAAAGAATTGAGGTCTTTCTTTGGAAAGATTAATTTTGTGAGAAAGTTTATAACTGGGTTTGCCGAGATTGTCAGACCATTGAATGAAATGCTGAAGAAGGATGCAAAGATAGAATGGACCCCTCAAACAAAGAAGGCATTCAAGGAAATCAAACAAGCAATAGTAGATGCTTCGGTACTAGCCAGTCCGGACTACTCAAAGCCATTTTACCTGTACTCTTTTGCTTCAGAGCACACCTGTGCAGCGGTATTGACCCAAAGAACTGAGGAGAAAGATGAGCACCCAATTGCTTTTATGAGTGCACCGTTGAAGGAAGCAGAATCAAGATACGCCAACGTGGAAAAGCAGGCTTATGCCCTAGTGAAGGCAGCTAAGAAGTTTAGGCACTATATCCTAAGGAGCAAGGTTCATGCAATAGTTCCAGATGCCACAGTAAAAACTTTGTTAATGCAGAATGAATTAGGAGAAAGAAGAGGCAAGTGGGTCGCCAGCTTGCAAGAATATGACATAGAGATACAGCCGATGAAGTTAGTCCCAGGGCAAGCCTTGGCACAAACAATTGCAATGGCAGGACCTGGATTAATACAACAAACTTACGTGTTACAAGAAGTGTCCCCGGGGGAATGGTACGACGACACTGTCTATTATCTGTTGAATCACAGATGTCCCTCACATTTGAATCCAGTGCAGAGAAGAGCTTTCAGAATGAAAAGCCAAAGATTTATGCTACAAGGATCAGTACTTTATAGAAGGAATCACGAGGGGATTTATTTGAGATGTGTAGGGAAAAGAGAAGCTAGACAGCTAATGGAACACTTCCATGAGAAATTTGGAACAAGTCACGGAGGTGGTCTGGCCACAATTCATCAAATCTTAAGGGCTGGGTATTATTGGCCCACACTTTTTAAAGATGCTTACGAGCATGTAAAGACTTGCCACGTTTGCCAAACGGCTGCATACAAAGAAAAGAATCCGGCTATGCCCTTGCAGCCAGTGATTGAAGTCAGGCCGTTTGCGAAGTGGGGATTGGACTTTATTGGAATGATTAATCCACCTTCCTCGGCACAACACAGATACATACTGACAGCCACAGATTATTGCACCAAATGGACGGAAGCTCAAGCTCTCAAGCTTTGCACAACAGACGTAGTCATTAAGTTCCTCGAAGAAAACATTATTACAAGGTTTGGATGTCTACACGCTTTGGTGTGCGACAATGGCCCTACCTTTTCATCATTGAAGTTTTCAAACTGGGCGTTTGAATATGGGATCGCTCTGAAGTTCTCATCTAACTACTACCCGCAGGGGAATGGACTTGCAGAGTCCACAAATAAGAATTTGTTGAATGCTATCAAGAGATTATTGGATAAGAACCCCAAAGACTGGCACACACAGCTGAGGTTTGCCTTATGGGCAGACAGGACCAGAACGAAGAATTCTTTGGGAACATCCCCTTATCATTTGGTATATGGGCAAGACCCCGTCTTCCCAGTACAGTTGAGGATTCCAACTCTTCAGTTCATTCAGGAGTATCTGGAAGGAGAAGACAGAGTTCAAGTCAGGTTGTCCCAGTTGATGCATTTGGAGGAGAAAAGAGATGAAGCATTGGAAAACCTAGCCAAGCATCGAGGAGTGGTGAAAAGATGGTTTGACAAGCAGGCCAACATCAAGGCCTTTAGGATTTCAGATCTAGTTTTATGTTGGGATAAGGCCCATTAAAGAAGAGGTGATCACGACAAGTTCGATAAATTATGGCTGGGCCCATATCAGATTTCTGAGATCCTAGGAGATAATGCATTCAGATTGAAGGCATTAACAAGAGAGGATATCCCATTGCCTGTCAATGGGCGGTTCCTCAAGCATTATTTCCAAGCGTAGGTTCCCTTCTGGGACCTATTTTGTACATAATTAGATTAGGTTGTTTTGTTTCCCGCTTTCCCTTTTTTTGGTTTTGGTTTTGGTTTGTTGCCCTTTGGGCTTTTGGTTTTGGTGCTTCTTCCCTTGAGTTGTCCACTCAAGTGGTTTTGGAATGGACATGAGTTTTGGGTCCTCCCGTTACGTATGGGGCTGAGGATATTTCTACACTGTCCGGTTTACTTCCATGGGATTTCTTTTTTATGAATGATATAACACCAAGGTTGTTTTCCTCTTATCATCATCCGGTCTCGTACGAACTCGACTCGAAAGGTTAATCAATTATTGTGTCTTAACACATGAGTCTGAGACCATTATGTCCTACCCGTTCAGCAAAATACTTTGAGTCATTTTGATTTCTAGGGAGAGGTTATGGCAGGTGAAAATCTTACATCTTGCTTCAGCGCCACTGCAATTCTCAAACCCATTGGTAGCTTCATTGCTTGCCAACCAATTATGGAATTGACGGAAAATTGAGAGAAAAGAAAATACACTGAAAGAGAAATATCATAAGAGAAAGAAATGAATAAGAGAAATATCATACCTAAAACATTGGTTTGGGAATATACGAATAACTCCACCTGGGCTATGGACGCCCAGCTGGCAGTGGAGCGATATTCGTGAGAATTGTAGCGACAACCTCGTCGGGGCTATAGACGCCTGACTGGCAGCGAGGCAATGTCTAGGATGCTTTTGAAGTGACGACACTTATGTAACTTGCCATAGTTGATCTCGGAAGTCAAGTTGGCTTAGAGGTGAGATGAACACGTCTGTTCAAACGATCTCAGATGAAGGTGTTTTGATCCAATATTGGATTCTTCTCCCCTTTTGAGTAAATATCTTTTCTGTATGATGGTTAGAGGGCTTGGGCCAAGGTTAATCTTAAAGTGTTTTTCAACACTTTCCCGTGGAGTCGCCAGATGTTGTGACCTTTTCACACATCACCCCATCCAAGATGGGGACCCCCCTAATTTTTGCTCCATTCTGGTCTTTTGGCTTCGGTTCTCTCTGTCTCTGGTCTTTTGTCCTTCCGGGGATGTCCCGTTTGACCTCAGTTGAAGTAATTGACAAATTTAGGGTTTCTATCCTTTAGACCTGTTCGAGGTCAAGATTGAGTTACTTAGGTGAAATCTAAGTGCAGCAACACATTCAGAAGGCTCAAAGCAGAATACCCCTGAAATCTCACTGAAATCCGACCACTTACTATTTTTAGTAAGTGCCTAATTCGAGGCTTGTTCCTCAAGATTTCGGGATTCTAATGACTTCAACACAATCAGGCAGCTTCAGAGTGCCTACACGTGAAATTTGAACAGATTCAGACAACTGGCTATTTTTAGAAGTTCAACCTTCGGAGGCTATTTTCAAGGTTTAGACAAGCAATTCTCCGGCGAATGACAGAAGAATTGATCTGGGTTTTCCAAGACCTTCGCGATGATGTAGCATCCAAGAGGAGATGGTGACTTTCAGAGTTCAGCCTTTCGAGGCTATTTTTAGGGTTTGCATGCAGGAATTTTCAATGCGTGTCCGGATATTCCATGTGGGTTTTGCGAGAGCTTCGCAATGACGTTACATGCAAATGGAACGAGTCAGTTTTGAGGGACTTACTATTTTTAGCCAGTGCTAGAACATTGACCAGTTTTCTGGGTTTTTCTGGGTTTTTTGAGATCCCACGGGCACTGTGACATGCAAACTCGTCCGACATCCAGTTGACCACTTTCCAGACACTTACTATAGATAGCAGTGTCATCCCAGCAGCTACCTATTACTTCATTCCAGCGACCAGATTGGCAAACAGTAGAAATCAGGCGATCGGGGGCAGTCCAGAACACATGCAAATCAAATTAGGGTTTTCTCTGCCATGTCTAAAAATAGACGAAGCGAAATGCAGAGGTGTCAGAACGAAGCACGCCGCCATGATCAGCATCCTTCAAGCTACCTATTGGCAAATTTTGAGCAAAATCGGAGGATTTACTATTTTTAGTAAGTCAGGACACGGCTATAAATAGCAGGCCTGCGCTGGAAGTCGGTATGAACAGAGCACTCAAGTTATCAAAATCAGACATAGCAAGTTTCAGGTCGAACGGAGCTACTGAAGCAGGCAACTTTGAAACTTACTATAAATAGCAGGTGGCTAAAAATAGCACGTCATCACCAGAAGCAAGGTGTGAACAAGTCTCTTACAGCATCAAGAACGAGTGGAGCAAATTTCGAAGCAAATGGAGATACAAAAGTTGATCAATTCTAGGGTTGCTAAAAATAGTAAGTGGCTAAAAATAGTATGTACTGTGCCAGATGAGGTATGAACAAGGTGACAAAAGTCAATGAAGGCACAGCCACCCCACTTCTAGTCCAGAACAGGGTGAAATGCAATGAAACCCTAATTTTACTAAAAATAGAAAGCCAGGGCATAAATGGCGTTGGAAATTTAAGGAGGCAACTAGCATAGAAACAAATGCTTATATGCGCCAAGAAGATAAAAAGGGCATGAAAATCTCCAAGTGCAAGATTTCCTGAACAGAGGTCAAATGCATAGTTTACATACTCGGAATCGGAGAGTACTCGGCAAGCCCAAAAATTTTGACTTGGGGAAAACTCGGCAAATACTCGGAAAATACTCGACAAAAACTTGGAAAATGTGTGTGGATATTTATGCATGTGTATACTCAGGACTGCACTGTGCACACATACATATCTATAAACATACATAGGATGCCAAGTTTGCATGCATATACACACACAAACATATTTATACACACACAAACTTGCCAAGTTTGTGGGTTTTTTGCGAGCTATTGGCGATTACTCGATAATTTGATAGGAGAAAATCCATCTGCATACTGCCCGAGAGTAAAAGTAGAAATTACTCGGCATGCAAATTTTTTGGAGATTACTCGGCTACTCGGAGAGTAATCGGAGAGTATGTAATCTATGGTCAAATGCACCCACATGGCAGAGACATAGAAATTCTTCTAAGGCATGAAGTTTCCTCCTCATACCCCCCTAGATGCACTCAAGGGAGGTGAAGAGTCACCATATAGGCAGAATTCCTTCTAACACTGTGAAATGCGCTTGGAATTGGAGGTTGCATCGGCCAAATGCACTCAAGGGAGGTGAAGAGTCACCATATAGGCAGAATTCCTTCTAACATTGTGAAATGCACTTGGAAATGGAGGTTGCCTAGCCAAAATGCGCCTAAGGGAGATGAAGGGTCACTAGATAGAGGCGCTTTCCTTTGCATGTATGAAATGCGCCCAACATGGAAGTCAACACCCTCATATGCGCCTAAGGGAGATGAAGAGCCACTTGATAGGCCTGGAATTTTCCTTCTAACACTAGCATATGTGCCTAAGGCAAGGAAGTACCATGGGTCAAATGTGCCCAAGGGAGATGAAGAGTCACCATGGGCGGAATTTCTTCTCACACCCCAATATGCGCCCAACATGGAAGTCTACATGCTCATGTGCGCTAGAGGAAGGTGAAAGGTCACCTAAGGCGTGGGATTTCCCTCTCACATGGTGAAATGCGCTCAAGAAGTTCCCCTTCCCTATGGCAAACGCGCTTAAGGTAACATGGTAAAAGATAAAGGTAAAAGGTGAAAGGTAAAAACATTAAGAGAGTTTGAAGAAGTGCGCTAAACATTGAGTAAATTTTCTCACACAAAGAGAAAAGCGCCAAGGGTAAAGGAAGTTTTCTCCTCAACATGTGAAATACGCTAGAAAGTGGAAGTCCACTATGTGAAATGTGCTCAAGGAAGGTGAAGGGTCACCATGCGCCAAGGAGGAAAGAAACGCTAAGGGTGGCATGATCTTAAAAGACTAAGGGTCAAGTATTTTCCTCTTCATTATGTGAAATGCACCTAGTGTGTGGGGACTTGAAGAATGAAAATTGCTAAGTATGAGAGGAGAGTCTAGGCGTAGAATTGCCTAAGGAATGGAATGGAAGAATGACATGCCAAATACGCCCTTCAAGGGTAAAATAATTAAATTTAAATTCCTAAGGCATTTTTTTAAGGGAAAATGAAGAACACGCCTAGAGGATGATGCTAGTTTTCAGAGTTAGAAAAATCTTCAGAAGTGATTTTTTTTCAGGAAAATCAAGAGAATTTGCCAAGGCCAAGAAATGGGAAATTACAGGAGTGGAAGACATCCGGAGGATAAGATTAAAAACATTAGCCATTTTTATTATTTTTTTTAATAATAAAAACTAAAAGACCCCCTTCATCCGGATACACATGAAAACGATGGATTCGGGAAGAATTTTTTTTCTCGTATTAAACATTCGCAATTCAGAGATGATTCAAACGTTCTATGCGCCATGTCCACATCATTTCGATGGATATTTTGCCCAGTGCCTATTTTAAATAAAATTCCTAAGGCAAAATTGAGAGATTTCTCTAAGGCAAACAAACAAAATGGATGAAAGACACTTCGGGCTAGACAATTTTTCCAAAGCGAAGACAAGATCAAAAGATCAAGCAGAAGAGCTGCAGGCAGAAACAACCACACCGAGTCCAGACAGGCTGTGATCAAGAAATTGGGCAAGTCATTCTTGCCAGAATCCAAATTTTCATCCAAGCTCGGCAGGCTGGCTGACACGAACTTAGGCTCATTCAACATGGAAGCATTCAAAAGAAGGATATTGGGGACTAGAGGCCATCACTCGTCAGTGACTTCGCACAGTATTGTCAGAAGTGGATTGTATGCAGCTGCCAACTTTCTGCCAGCTATCCGATGTCCAGAGCTCATCATGGAGTGCGCCTACCACTACAATGCAGAACAGAGAACAGTCACTTCGCCAGATGGCAAGGTGCTGGCTAACCTAACACCTGAAGCGATCGGGGAGGCATTCGGGATTCCAGTTCATGAGAAAATGATCTACAAGACGAAAGAGAGAGCTAGAAAGATGTACTCATCCACCACAGACCAGTGTGCTGATTTGATAAACACTAGGTGGATGATTAAACCCAAGCCAACTCGCAATAAATTCCCCAAGCAAATAGTCTCAAAGGACTTGAGACAGGAGTTTGGTGATTTCATTATGATGCTGAGCAGAGTTGGAGGATGCCCCCAAGCGTTCATCTTTGAACCTTGGATGTTCTAGTTTGCCAACTTGGTGTTGGAGGGAAAGGATTACATGGATTGGGCACTGATGATCAGCGATAACATACATGAGCAGCTTCGTGGCATGTGGAGAACGAACACATTTTACATGGGCTCCTACCTTGTCTATATGCTGGCTCGCATGACGAGATATAGAGGGATCTCTTACAAGGAACCAATCAGTTGCGGATCCCATCAGTTTAAAATATATGAAGCTTGTCCACAGTTGCATCTGACAAGCACAACCAATTACAAGAGGGTCAATGACGCCTTTACAATGCATATCACGAGCACCTTGCAGCAGAAAACCCACCACAGAATATCAAGGGAGGCACAGGAAATGATTGAGAAATTCGGATGTTGGTTTATCCAATTTCCAAAATTCATCTACATAAGGCTGCAAGGATTTTCCTCCTATCCATACAGATTGCCGCGATATCCCACAAACAAGATAGTGATGCTGGAAGTATCTAGGCAACTAATTGCCTATGATAAGATTCAGAAGAAGAAGAAGAAGAAAGGTGGACTCGGATTCCCGATTACTATGTGAAATTCGGATGAAATCTGCCCATCGCTACAAGCAGCAAGAGAGGCAGAAGCGGAGCTCCAATTCTTCCACCTTTCCTATCACACCAGCAGGGACTACTACGATCCCTACAGAAACATCAAGTGGATATTGACAGAGGAGTTCGGGCACAAGGTGCAGATCGAAGACTTTTGGGCAAGTGCAGTGGATGAGGTCGAAGTCAGAAAGAGGATGTTCTCTCGGATACCATTGGGGATGGTCAGAGAGTGTGAGATCATCCCAGTGCCAGATCAGATTGAGGAGGATATAAACGTAGTACAGGACGACTACGAGACAGTAAGAGATACACCTCTTCCACTCCCAGATTGGTCTGAGCCAGAGGTCACTGACTTGGATACACTTTGTATCCGAGTCTTGACATTTACACGAAGTTGGGTAGAGAGGCATGTCAGCCGACTCAAAGGAAGGTCAATTCCCCCTACCTACAGTTTGATGGGAGACAGCAGATTGCAGACAACTAATCAGAGGAGACGGAGTAATCCAACTCCAGAGCCTCGAGGAAAGGAGCCAGTTCGACTTGAGCCAGTGGTAGTTGAGGAGTCCATGCATACGCCATCTCGGACACACTCTCCAAACTTACAGGAGGTGTCGTTATTTGTTGATCAGAGGGAGAGATTGGACATAGAGCAGACAGTGCAAGTAGAGAATCGGCCACCTTGTAGAGAATCAGTGGGTCAGAGCATCAACATGCCCCAAGAAGAACATCAGCAGGAAAATCAGCAAGAGACAGATGAAGGGACGGCTACTGATACTCAGTTTAAGCAAGAAATTGAGGCGGCTCTCGAGGGTGATGCTACTTCAGATCAGGATGCCCAGAGCTCGGGAGACACAGAGCCTATTGATGACAGTGAGCCTCGTCAGAACTGTGGCAGAGGAGAGGTTCACGAGGTAGAGGCTGAGGTAGAACAGCCTTTTATTATATCGGACATGCGGCAGGAGGTGCCAGAATGGCTAAGGGATAGGATGAGGCGTGATCCTGTAGATGAGACCGATCTCGCAGCTGAGATGGAAGAATTATTACAGAGGATTAGCGCACCTCCAGCAAAGAAAAAGGCTACGAAGTTCTCCAAAATATCCACAGATGAGGATGGATCCCGAACCTTGCATATGGCAGTTCCTCGAGTAGAATGTGATAGAGACGAGGCCGTTCCTGAGAACTATGTTGTGACAACCATGGAACTAGGCCGCCCTACTGGAGTACAAGTGGTAGAGGAGTGCGATAATTCCTATCGAGCACTCAAGGATAGATTGTCCCATGTTGAGGGCAAATACAAAAGGTCGAAGGTAGAGCACAAGACACTGATTGGCTATGTGCAGCACTTGTCCCATCCTTGTGGGCAAGAAAATCCGGCAATTGAACTTCCAGCTGAGTTTTCCAAGGAGTCAATCAGTGGGTTAGAATATTTGAAGAGAATGGCGCAGCATGCAGACAAATGGGTTGCCAGTGTGCGTACAGAGACAAGGAAGTTCATGGAAGATCTTGCACATGCCTATGGGAAAGCTTCCGATATTATGGCTAGAGTGGAGGCAGTTAACCATGCTTGGGGTGAGGCTCGCATCTATTAGACGATAGTTGTTCTCCGTTTAGGGGCTTTGATGAGCATACCTCAACAGACTTTGGTTGAGGGAGGCGTTATCCAGCAGGGAGATAGATACGATTTTGCCAGATGGTATTCTTCAGTAGTCGCAGTCCGGGGATTCTATGATGCATCACAGGCAGATTCTGTCAGGGTCAGAAAGGCCATGACGAACATCTTAGATGGAATTCTCAACACGTTGGAGGCAATCTTTGCCAAGAGGTTGACTGCTGAAGAGGTAACTACAGATGGATTGAAAGCTAGATTGGCGCCATTCTTCTCTGAGGTGAAGACCTTCACACAGGACGATTTTGAGAACACAGCCATGTTCTCCAGTATCATACAGAACACCTAGGACGCCCTTGCTGCCTGGAAGAAATCATGTGCCCGGCATGGGCAAACAGTTGCAGTTTTAGAGTTTCAGTTGGATCACATTCCTCCTATCTTCGATCAGGATGTTGAGGCAATCTTGGCCAGATTCATCAGATTTGCAGCTAGCGAGAACGAAAAAGGAAACGCCTTTCTGGACGATGACCTTCTGGAGGAGGGCGACATCCATTGATGGCCAGGTGTGGTGCATTGATGAGGAGTGGAGGGCGCATTCATTGCCCCACTCCTCTTGGTGGCGGTTTTTAGGGCAAAAACCCTAATTAGGGCATAGGTGGCTCAATCTGAGCCCTTTATTATAATCAGATCTGAACCGTCCACTAATTGGACTTATTATAAAAGGGGCATCCCCCCTCTTTTGTAAAAAGTTAGAATTAGAATCAGAGCTAGATAGAGATAGAGATTTATTTAAGTAGAGCTAGGAGGTAGCTTAGTTGGAAAGGAAAGAAAGACTTTCCCTTTGAATGTTTTTGCAAAATATTGTTGTGTAAGACTCTCATGATATAAAGATTTCATTGATTGGTGACTTCATTTTGTGTTATGGGCAGTTGACGAGATCTTTTCGTCTTTCCAATTCGAATAGAGTAAAGTAAAGTAGATTTGTTTTCATGCAAGTAGATTTAATTGTGGAATGTGACATTAGTTTGAGCATATCTTCCCGTATCCATACCACTGGCGGACTTGCTGACAGTAAGTCTGCTCCTGCGTGGTCAACTGGAATCTTAGCACTTAACTTCAATTGTGTTTAGTGTGCCCACTTGCTTCGTTGTGAAGGGGTGCGCATGGTGAATCTCAATCTGAACATCTCATCCATCCTTTGAAGATTGCACCAGCTTTGTCAGAGTTGTCCGAAGGGGAGACAAAATGAAGTTTGGTTTGAAGACTGTCAAAGCTAATCCTTGCATTCCACCCGTAGAAGTAGATTGTAGAATTCCTATCCTTACCTCTTTAAATTCAGCATTTCCCGATCCATTCAAATACCAGAGCATCATAGTCAAAATCCTTCACTTGCTTGAACATATAAAGTTGAACAATTACGTAAGTCCCCTTGGAATACCCAGCATATTCACATCAACCAACTGAGTCTATTCGCACTAAAGGAACCTTGGAGTTGAACGCATGAACTTTCACGCAATCTTAGCATGCGGAACACTTTGATCAAGAGAGAATAGAGTGACCGTTGGACATTTTATTCTGTGCTAGCTCTGTCATAAAAAACACGTCAACACCACGCAGGGACAGACTTACCATTAGCAAGCTCGCTAGTGGTATGGATACAAGAAGATATGCTCAAACCAACATCACATTCGACAATTAACACTACTTGCATGAAAACAAAATCTAATTTACTCTACTCTATTCGAATTGGAAAGACGAAAAGATCTCGTCAAATGCCCACAATGCAAAATGAAGTCACCAGTCAATGAAATCCTTGTAATATGAGAGACTTACACAACAATCTTTTGCAAAAACTTTCAAAGGGAAAGTCTTTCTTTTCTTTCCAAACTAAGCTAACTCCTAGCTCTACTTTAACTTCTATCTAGCTCAACTTTATCTCTGATTTCTATCTAACTCTGATCTATACCTAGTTAATTACAAATGAGGGGGGATACCCCTTTTATATCTAGCCCAGTCCAATGGATGGCTTAGATTGAAATACAATGGAAGGCTCAGATTGAGCCACCTAAGCCCTGATTAGGGTTTTAGCCCTAAAAACCACCACTGGGAGGAGTGGGGAAATGAATGCGCCCTCCACTCCTCATCAATGAACCACTATCCGCCATCAATGCACGTCATCTCCTTCCAGAAGGTCATCGTCCAGAAGGGCGTTTCCTTTCTCCTTCTCGCTGGCTGCAAATCTGATGAACCTGGCCAATACTGCCTCAACTTCCTGATCCGAAATGGGAGCAATGTGATCCAACTGAAACTCTAAAACTGTAACTGTTTGCCCATGTCGGGCACAAGATTTCTTCTAGGCAACAAGGGCGTCCTGGGTGTTCTGTATGATACTGGAGAACGTAGCAGTGTTCTCGAAATCATCCTATGTGAACGTCTTCACCTCAGAAAAGAATGGCGTTAATCTATTCTTCAATCCATCTGTAGTTACCTTTTCAGAAGTCAACCTCCTGGCGAAGATTGCCTCCAATGTGTTGAGAATTCCATCTAAGATATTCGTCATGGCCTTTCTAACCCTAACGGAATCTATCTGTGATGCATTGTAGAATCCTTGGCCTGTGACTACCAAAGAATACCATCCGGTGAAGTCGTATCTATCCCCCTGTTGAATTACACCTCCCTCAACCAAAATCTGTAGAGGTATGCTCATCAAAGCCCCTAAACGGAGAACAACTCTCGTCTGATAGATACGCGCCTCACCCCAAGCATGGTTAACTGCATCCATCCTTGCCATAATCTCGAAGGCTTGCCGATAGGCATGTGCAAGGTCCTCCATAAACTTTCCTGTTTCGACACGAACGCTGGCAACCCATTTGTCTGCCTGTTGTGCCATTCTCTTCAAATCTTCTAACCCACTAATTGACTCCCTAGAAAATTCAGCTGGAAGCTGAATTGCCGGATTCTCTTGCCCACAAGGATGGGACAAGTGCTGCACGTAGCCAATCAGTGTCTTGTGCTCTACCTTCAATTTCTTTTACTTGCCCTCAACATAGGACAATCTATCCTTGAGTGCTCAATAGGAATTATCGCACTCCTATACTACTTTTGCTCCAGTAGGGCGGCCTAGTTCCATGGTTGTCACAACATAGTTCTCAAGAACGGCCTCGTCTCTATCACATTCTACCCGAGGAACTGCCATATGCAAGGTTCAGGATCCATCCTCATCTGTGGATATTTTGGAGAACTTCCTAGCCTTTTTCTTTGTTGGAGGTGCGCTGATCCTCTGTAATAATTCTTCCATCTCGGCTGCAGGATCGGTCTCATCTACAGGATCACGCCTCGTCCTATCCCTTAGCCATTCTGGCACCTCCTGCCGCATGTATGATATAATAAAAGGCTGCTCAACCTCGGCCTCTACCTCGTGAACTTCATCTCTGCCATCGTTCCAACGAGGCTCATCATCATCAATAGGCTCAGTGTCTCCTAAGCTCTGGGCATCCTGATCGGAAGTAGCATCATCCTCGAGAGCCACCTCAATCTCCTGCTGAAACTGAGTATCAGTGGCCGTCCCCTCATCTGTCTATTGCTGATTTTCTTGCTGAATATCTTCTCGGGGCATGTTGATGCTCTGGCCCACTAATTCTCTACGAGGTGGCTGGCTTGCCATTTGCACTGTCTGCTCTACATCCAATCTCTCCCTCTGATCAACAAACAATGATACCTCCTGTAAACTTGGAGAGTTTGCCCGAGATGGTGTGTGCAAGGACTCCTCAACTCTCAAAGGCTCGGGCTGAACTGGCTCTTTTCCTCTTGGCTCTGGAGTTTGACCTACCGGCCTTCTTTGTCTAGCAGCTGGAGATCTGTGATCTCCCATCAAATTATATGTAAGGGGAATTGATCGTCCCTTAATTCAGTTGACATGCCTCTCTACCCAACTCCGTGTAAATGTTAAGATTGGGATACAGAGAGTATCCAAGTCGTTAATCTCTGGTTCGGACCAATCTAGGAGTGGTAGAGGCGTATTTCTCACTGTTTCGTAGTCAGCCTGTACAACATTTATGTCCTCTTCAATTTGATCCGGCACCGGAACAATCTCACACTCCCTGATCATTACCAACGGTATCCGAGAAAACATTATTTTCCTAATCTTGATCTCATCCACTGCACTGGCCCAAAAGTCTTCGATCTGTGCCTTGTGCCTAAACTCTTCTTACAGTATCCATTTGATGTTCCTGTGGGGATCGTAGTGGTGCCTGCTGGTATGGTAGGAAAGATGGAAGAATTGGAGCTCATTTTTTGCCTCCCTAGCTGCTTGCAGCGATGGGCAGATTTCATTTGAATTCCCCATGGTAATTGGGAATCCGAGTCCACCTTTCTTCTTCTTCTTTTGAATCTTATCGTAGGCAATAAGTTGCCTAGATACTTTCAGCATCACTATTCTGTTGGTGGGATACTCAGGCAATCTATAAAGATAGGAAGAGAATCCTTGGAGCCTTATGTAGGTGAACTTTGGAAATTGGATAAACCAACATCCGAATTTCTCAATCATCTCTTGTGCTTCCCTGGATATTCTGTGATGGGTTCTTTGCTGCAAGGTCCTCGTAATATGCATAGTGAAGGCGTCATTGACCCTTTTCTAGTTCGTCGTGCTTGTCAAATGCAATTGTGGACAAGCCTCATGTATTTTAAATTGATGGGAACCACACCCAATTGGTTCCTTGTAATAGATCCCCCTATACTTTGTCATGCAAGCCAGCATATAGACAATATAAGAGCCCATGTAAAACGTTTTCGTTCTCCTCACACCACGGAGCTGCTCGTGAATGCTGTCACTGATCAACAGTGCTTAATCCATGTGATCTTTGCCCTCTAGTACCAAGTTTACATAGTAGAACATCCAAGGTTCGAAGATGAACGCTTAGGGACATCCTCCAACTCTGCTTAGCATCATTATCAGATCACCAAACTCTTGCCTCAAATCCTCTGAGATTATTTGTTTGGATAATTTTGTACAAGTTGGCTTGGGCTTGATCATCCACCTAGTGTTTATCAAATTAGCACACCGGTCCGTTGTGGATGAATACATTCTTTCAGCCCTTTCTTTCGTTTTATAGATCATCTTCTCATGAATTGGAATCCCGAACGCTTTCCCGATTGCTTCAGGTGTTAGGTTGGCCAATATCTTGCCATCTGGCGAAGTGATCGTTCTCTGCTCTGTCTTGTAGTGGTGGGCGCATTCCATGATGAGATCTGGACACCGGATAGCTGGCGGAAAACTGGCAGCTGCATACAATTTGCTCCTAACAATATTGTGTGAAGTCACTGATGGGTGATGGCCTTTGGTCCCCATTATCCTTCTTCTGAATGCCTCCAGGTTGAACAAACCTAAATTTGTGTCAGCTAGCTTGCCCAACTTTGATGAAAACTTTGATTCCGGCAAGGAGGACTTGCTCAATTTCTTGATCACTGCTTGTCTGGATTCGGTGTGGTTGTTTCTGCCTGCAGCTCTTCTGCTTGATTCAGCCATTCTGCAAAAAGGCAAGAGAGTTAGAAAACAAGATTTTAAAATAATAAAATAATCACCGTTGAGGGTGTCAGCAGATTTGTAAATAAAAAGGCTGCAACACTTTTTCACTTTCAGCTGCAAACCTCAACACTCTTGTTCACTTCAACTGTGAAATTTCTGTATTTGTAGCCGCTCTTGAGACTTCTCTCAAATTCGTATTTCTCCTCTAAAATGTACTCTCAGCAACTTGCTTGCTTCTCCTAAATGCGTTTTTCAGCAAGCTTGTGAACTTGAACAACACTTCACAAATGTCTAGACTTAATCTCATACCTCAGCAATCAAATGAGACCTCCTCACAAATTCGTGCCTTCAGCAACTACAGCCTTAGCACATCAAATCATACCTTTCACAGCAACTTGGGTCTTTTCAGCAACTTCGTTTTTCAGCAAGCTCAGCCACTTCAAACTTGCTACTCAGCTTCCTTCACAAATTCAAACTCTTCCAGCAGCTTGAGAATATTTTACTTCTCTGCAAAGTCGTACTTCAACTTCAGAAAATGCTCTGCATTTAGCAACTTGTGAGGAGAATGAAGAGGACTCAAAATATTATAGCCAAGTTGAAATCCAGCAGAGGCTATACTTAGCACTTTTTTTTTTTAATTCATTTTCCCTCTCTTTTCCAGTCATAACACTTGTCATTCGAAGCATCAGAATCTCAAGCTTCTAGAATTATGAATTTCATCATCTCTGCACAGGCCTGCCTCATCATATTTGATCCTTTAAAATATTAAATCACTCACTTTGTTGAACAATTTTGAATTCATTTGGCTAAGTCATTTAACGTCATCTTAGCCTTGGCAAAATTATCCAGTGAAACGACGTGAGCAAGGCATGGAACAAGTTCAAACCATCTTGCAATCGACAACGTTCAATACCCAGAAGAAAATTCTTTTCAAAATCCATCGTTTTCATGTGTATCCGGATGAAGGGGTACTTTTAATTTTTATTATTTAAAAATAATAAAATGGCTAAGGTTTATTTCTCTTCACTCCGGACGTCTTCCACACCTGCAATCTCAAGTTTCTCTGCCTTGGCATTTTTCTTTGATTTTCCCTCTGAAGAATTTTCTCTCTGGAGATTTTAGCATCACCTGTAGGCATATTTCTTACCTTTGAAAATGCCTTAGAAAATTATTTTAAACTTAATCATCTTACCCTTGAAGGGCGCATTTGAGTATGTCCACTTCCATTTTATCCTCTACGCCTTAGCAAATATTTGCCTTAGGAAATATTTCTAGGAAATTCATTTCAAATTACCCATGAAGGGCGTACTTCAGCTTGTGCATCACTTTCACCTTAGGCGCATATCATATGTGGAGGGGGAAAATTATCTAGCCTTAGCCTTTCTCAAAATCACGCCACCCCTAGCTTTACCTTTACCCTTGGTGCATATAGCATGTGGAGGAGGAAAATACCTTGGGCGCATTTCGCACATGACACTTCCACTTTAGGGCGCATATAGCCTAGGCAACTTCCATTCTTGGGTGCAAATAAGGGTGTGAGGAGGAATTTTCCATGCCCATAGTGACCCTTCACCTTCCTTGGGTGCATATTGCATGGTGGGCTTCCACTTCCAAGCGCACTTCATGTGTCAAGAGGGAAACTTCCTTTACCTTGGCGCCTTTCTTTTACCTTTCAACGTTTTACCTCCTGTGGTCCCCCTTAAGGCATTTCTCCTTGGGTAAGAGTAACTTGTGGGCACATTTGCCTTGGGTAGGAGGAATTTCCCATGCCCTTCATAACCTTTCACCTTGATAGCTTCCATGTTTGGACGCATTTGAGGGGTCCTCAAGGAATTTCAATGCCTTAGTGAATTTTGTCACGCCTTTGCCTCATGTGGGCGCATTTGACCCCTGCTCAAGGAAATTCTGGGCGCATTTTGGCTATGCCGCTTCCACTTCAACCTCTTGAGGGCGCATATGAGGGTGTGTGAGGGAAATCCCACACTTAAAATATTTTCTCCATACCTCAGGCGTATTTGATGTGTCTCCATGCCATTTATCACTTATAAGTTTCCAATGCCCTAGCCATGCCTTGGCTTTCTATTTTTAGCAAACTCAGAGAAATTAGGGTTTCCTTGCATTTCATCCCGTTTTGAGCTGGAGCTGGCGTGGTTGTGCCTCCACTTGACCTTGCTACCTTGTTCATACCTTATCCGGCATAGTACATACTATTTTTAACCATTTGCTATTTTTAGCAAACCCTAAAATTGATCAATTTTTGTATCTCCGTTTGCTCTGAAATTCGTTTCATTTGTTCATGATGTTGTAAGTGACCTATTCACACCTGCCTTGGGTACAGACCTGCTATTTTTAGCCATGAGATGACTTACTAAAAATAGTAAGTATTCAGATTGTGCTCAAATTTTGCCAGTAGGCAGCCTGAAAGATGCTGGTCCCGGTGGCGTGCTTCGTTTTGGCATCTCTGCATTTTGTTCCATCTATTTTTAGACATAGCAAGGGAAACCCTAATCTGACTTGTATGCGCTCCAGACTGCTCCCAATCTTCTTGATTTCTACTGTTTGTCACTCTGCTTGCTAGACTGAAGTGCTGGGTAACAGCTGGGCTGAAGCTGCTATTTATAGTAAGTGTCTGGAAAGTGGTCAGTCTGTTGTCGGATGAGTTTGCATGTCACAGTGCCTGTGGGATCTCAAAAAACCCAGAAAAACCCAGAAAACTAGTCAACGTGCTGGCACTGGCTAAAAATAGTAAGTCTCTTAAAACTAACTCATTCCGTTTGCATGCCATACCACTGCGAAGCTCTCGCAAAACCCACATAGAATATCCAGACATGCGCTGAAAATCACTGCATGCAAACCCTAAAAATAGCCTCTGAAGGCTGAACTGCTGAAAGTCATCATCTCGGTTTGCATGTTATATCACTGCGAAGGTCTTGAAAAACCCAGATCCATTCTCCAGTCATGCATTGGAGAATCGTACGTTTAAATCCTGAAAATGGCCTCCGAAGGCTGAACTGCTAAAAATAGCCAGTTGTCTAAATCTTTTCAATTTTCATGTGTAGGCACTCTGAAGCTGCCTGAATGTGCTGAAGTAGTTAGAATCCCGAAATCCTGAGGAAAAGACCTCGAATTAGGTACTTACTAAAAATAGTAAGTCGTCAGATTTTAGTAAGATTTCAGTGGGATCCTACCTTGAGCCTCCCGACTGTACTGCTGCACTTAGATTTTACCTTGATAACTCAATTTGACCTCAAACGAGCCTGAAGGATAGAAACCCTAATTTCGTAGACTTGGCAATCATTTCAATCTAGGTCAAACGATGGGACATCCCCGGAAGGACAAAAGATCAAAGACAAAGAGAACCAAAGCCAAAAGACCAGAATGGAGCAAAAATTAGGGGCTCCCCATCTTGGATGGGGTGATGTGTGAAAAGGTCACAATAGGACCTTGGCCTAGTGACATAACGTAATGTTGTGTTTAAAAGGTGGCCTTCAAGGGTGGATGCCTCATCAGGAGGTAAGTTTATATTTCCCCAAAGGTAAAATTATGAATTACTGGAGTAGGCGCCAACTTGGGGAAAAGGTTTTATTTCACTTTATTGATTAATCCTTTCATGAAAAAGGACGCCACTTTTGGAAAAGGAATATGAGTCAACTTGGGATTTGAATTTGGTTGACTCTTGGAATGGGCACCCTTCTCTAGAGGCTTCTAGAAAGTCTTCTCAAAAGCTATATAAGGAGGTTGTCTCTTGGGTTGAGGTATCTTATGTTTTGAGTATTGTTATGTTGCCGGTTTGGTGTCAAAATTGCTTTGAGGGATGCATACCTCCTAGCTAGGCTTGACTTCTTGCTTGAAATACAGCAACTAGTTGAGAGGTTGATTTTAGTGAACTATTTTGCATTGTAGTTGAGTCTCCTATCATTTTAGTCACTTTTTGCAGTTGCTGTTCTATCATAGCTGATCCATGTTTTTACTCATAGTCTGAAAATAAAAATACAGTGGTTTTGGGCGTTTGGCCTATTTGTTTCCTTGCTAGGGGCGACCCTTCTTGCAAATTTATAGATTTTAATATCAAGTATTTATTTTTAAAATGCAAAATTGCCCCTCCTTGAGGGTCGTACATTTCTGAGTATGCATTGATTTCCGTGCAAATTAATTTGGGTGTTTTTGGGTTGGTTTCTAGGTTTCTCCTTGGGCACCACCAGCATAGGCTTTGTTTGCTTTTAGTCTCATGGGATTTGAGTGAGATTTGGGGGAGTTATCAATATTTGAGTGAATTCCTGTGTTGCTGATTCTGCAATTTCAGTGCAGGTCTGCATAACCAGATTGGTAAAAAATGGGGTTTGGGAGTTGGGTTTGAGACTAGGAAGTCTAGAAGAGTATAGGGGAGTCCTTTACAATTATTGCAGCATGATTTGTTCTCTAATCACGTGTGCTTGGTAGGCCTCTATGACATTGTAAGCTGAACAGTAGTACTGTCAGCATTTATTCTATTTCTAATCCAACTCTTGTACTTTCCCATGGCTATGGAAGAGACTGGCATGTTCAGTCTTAGTTTTAAATTCTTGTACCACCCGCTGAAAAGTGGAAGAGGCTGGCTTGCCGCCTATTGAATTTCTGTAATGCATTGTTACATTTTGCTGATCGGCTGAGCCGTCACAAGATCATGGATCCTCTGACCATATGCCCGCCCCTCCTCCCATATCGGGTCTTAGGGCGCATTCTTGGTTAGAGTTATCAATTCTACCAGTTTTTCAGTATTGCTAACGACCCCCTACGAGTATGCTTTCACCTTGCCCTTACTGGGATCTGGGTTGATCAGAAAGTCAAAGATTCCCTTCAGCTGGTTTATGATTGCACTAACGCTAATGGGTGTACTTAGCTGTGTAACAAAATGAAAAAATTGGCCGATATATTTCAGTGTTCCACGGGGACGCGTCCCCCCCCAAAATCCTCACGTTTCCTAGAGGGGGACGTCTCGGAGACTTGGGGACTTGGGGGGGGATGTCCCCCCACCAGCCCACCACCAACGCCACCATCCCACCACCAATGTTGTTGTCATGTCCCCGAAATAGCAGAACTATAAAGACCAAGTGTTAAAATACAAAGAAATTAATAAATAAAATAAATAGCAATATTAATATTAAAATATAAAATAAATGTGTATCAAATCAATATAAAAATATATAAATATGAAATAACAAATATAATAATAATATATAGGCAAATTATTGTTATTACATTCTATTATTAAATAACTTAATATCAAAAACAATAATAATAAATAAATATTATAATCATTACACATCAAAAATTGTAATACATTAGAATAAAATAATAATAAGATATTAGCAAATTGTTTTATTATTCTACTTTAATGTTAAAATATGTTCAATAAAACATCAAAATAAAATAATAAAATAAATAGAAATCTGAAATATCATAATTATAGTAATAATATATTAGTTTAAAAATAGATATTATTGTGATAATAAAGGCAGCAATTAAATCTAACAAAGGGATGTATTTTATGAAAAGTCGCCTCTTTCACCAAACAATACATTCCCCCCATGAGTCACCTACCTTGAATGGTATAAATAGAAGGAAGGAAAATAAGGAAGGGATGGAAAACATTGAGAAATACAATTTGCAATTTAGAACAGCAGTAACAATGATTGTTATGCATTGCAATTTAGTCATTTAATATATATATAAAAATATATAATTTAATAGGCATACAAGTATATATGCATAGATATAGATAAATTTTCTAATGAATAATATTCAATAAATAAAGAATATATATGAATAAGGAAGGAATAATTATATGAATACAAATGGATATAAGTAAAAGAATAATTATATATATGTATATAAAGTATATATATATATAAATACATATACATGATTATGCAATAATGATACTTATAAGTAATGATGACTCTTTAATATAAACATGAGTAGATTATGTATATTTATGAATTGTCCTCATCCTATGATCAATTTAGTATAAGGTTGAAGGAGGCGAGTAAGGAAACATGGAGAGATATAGCAACTCAAGTGATGTACTCACTTAGCAATAATATTTAGCATATTTTCAATATAAGAAATAAATATAGCTAGCCTGATTATTGGCGTAATGCTTTCTTTAATATTATCATGATGATAATGATGTTGATATTGACTTCAAGAATCAGTAATAAAAGCAAATGTATTTGATTGCTAAAAGATTGTCTTCCTTGTGTTTGCAAGCTTATTGGGAGGAAGGGTGTGAGGGAAGTGGTGCCTAAAAACCCCACTTAAGTCCGCCCTCGGAACCCAAGGCAAGGATGGGCCCTGGAGGGGTGGAAATTCTACTCATAGTCCGCCCAATCCCAAGGCCTGGGTGGGCCATGGAGGGGTGGGGGTTCCACTCATAGTCCGCTGCGGCCCTGGAGGGGTGATAGGCCCAGGCCACTTATTAGTTCCCCCGACTATCCCCAATAAGTCAAGTGTCTTCTGAGGTGCTGAAATGGGTAGAGAAAGCAAGTACCAGTGTTTCCACTAAGCACGCCACTCCGAGTATGAAATGGTCTTAGTTTGGATGTTCAACTCGGAGCCAAGGGATGGGTTGTCCTGAGGGGATGCTTGTGCCCTTGGGCTTAGATGGATAGCTTTGGGAGGATCTACCCATGTCACTCCTCTTATGTCTTCATTATTACTTTTTGATTATGCTTATATTTTGATATCTAGATATTAATGCTAACAGATTTGTTGTTAATGTGGTGAATACAGGATTCCTATCTAGGGTTATTGCATTAAGAGAACATTCATTTGGAAAAGAAGAATTCTTAAACCTAATCAACAGATGAACTCTAGGGCAAATCGGGTAAGGGACATTACAATTGTTGTCTCCAAGATGCCGCTAGGACTTTGAGGATGCTGGGGTGTCCTCAAGACATCTAGGGGACTCCTAGTTGTCTCCAAGATGTATAATTCTTATACTTATACATCTTTTTATAACTATTTTTTCAAGTACTATATGTATTTCAGCACCCTGCCACCCCCCTGCCGTCGTCCCCTTGTCGTCCCCTTTCCGCCCCCAATATTAGACCCCACATCCCCAAAACGTGTCCCCTATCGTCCCCCGTCCCCATCCCCATCCCCGAAACCCCGTGGAACACTGATTATCCTCGTACACTATTTCATTTTGTGTTATCTTGCAAAACACAAATTAAAACACTATTATGGTTGATGGCTCTTGGCATGTGGGAGAGTTACAATTGAAACGTGTTCTATCTCTAATATTGATTTATTGGAGATTCCTTTTCTAATTGATTGAGAATGTTTTAGACTTGATTGTGACTCGGATTGAGATTCCTTAGTATCTATGATTTGTAGTTCTTCCTCTTATTGATGTACTTCAATTCTCACTTTATATATTCACTCTCTTGTACCCAAACTTTTGTATTGGAACTTAACTTTGAGACAAGGTTAGTGAAGATGATTTGATTAACAGGTCACTGTACTTTAGTTATGAGAACATTTGATTAAAAAACACAGCTTTGTTGAGGAGCTCCTTGCTTAGAGTGGGCATTGAACTAGAAAAATTAGAGCTCCAAAATTAATAGTTACCTAAATGACCCTTGACAACAAGTTTATATATGTCAACAAGTTGGGTAATGTTTTTTGTTAGAAGTTATGTGATGGTTAGCAATCCTAGCCACCTTGGCATAGCACAACTACTCGTGAGGAAGGCATTGTCAATGAATGAACAGAGAAAACATTTAAAGTGATTTAATTTTCCCTTATTCCAAACTATAATCCATGTCTATTTCATTTGCAAATTTGATACCTATCATTATATTTAGTGTCTACAGTTAATATTTTAAAAACTTTACATACAGTACCTGAACACCTGTAACGACCCCACCCTTGGGTAATTAAATTTTTTTTCAACATTTCACTTCAAACATATAAAAGTAACAAGTAACAAAGACAATAAAATTCTTCATTTCTTTATTGATATATACATGCAAGTTACAATATATAATTCCACATGAATTCCATTTTCATTGCAAATATAAATCAAAGTACAAAAGTAAAAAAATTACATCCATAGCTCGTAAGCTTTTGCACAAATAGTAGTAAGACAGTCCAAGTTCCCTTCCTTTCAA
The DNA here is from genome assembly GCA_007115665.2 of Sequoiadendron giganteum. Lineage (NCBI taxonomy): Eukaryota > Viridiplantae > Streptophyta > Pinopsida > Cupressales > Cupressaceae > Sequoiadendron > Sequoiadendron giganteum. Next base: position 404,630,238 of record CM021103.1, read on the forward strand.
ATCTTGGTGTATCCGTCACCTACTGTGGAGGAGAAACATCACTCGGGCACTTTTCCACCAACCACAAACTATTAATGTGGTCCCCCGCACATCTATCATTCGATAGATGGCCCTCCCTTCGAACGAAGAGATTGGTAGAGTATCCAATTGCGACAATCCAACTGAGCATAGTGTTGTGTCCTATACATCTAGAACTTGTTATTTCACAATCCCAAACTAGCATGAAGGATCACAATGAACTGACAGTGTAGTCTCAACTATCTCACATCTAAGTGGATGTCGTACATTTCACTACTTTGGCCAAAGTATTCTCATTCAGTACTTCAAATGAAGGTCATCTATCATATACACTACTCAGGGCCGATTTGACTTAAGGCTATCTTACACTACGCGTAGGCTAAGTCCTTACAATGGGTAGTCAATCGCCCCAGACTCCCTACAACAACCTATCTATTTAGGAAATGAAAACCGTCTACAAGTGTCCCTCAAGTAACTCCTATTCCGGACTCTTTATCCACGGAGTACTTAGCTTATCTCAGTTAACCTATTAACTTAAGCTTTAGACCATACTTGGTTCCGGTTTCATCTCGGTCCTAATAGATAATAACTAGTTTTCTCGTATTCTCCATATACGGAGATCATACAGAATAAGCAACATTCATAAGAAATGCATTTCAATTTATTCTTATCATTCTTTAATCCACTATACTTAAAATCCCTTTTTTAAGAAAAGTAAAACAATAGTTTCCCTTTCCCTCATAAATACATTGCATTCAAGACATTTCCTCTATTGATTGCAAACTTTCGATCAGAAAACATAATCATTTTTCACTTCAATCAATCAGCTGCCTATTTTCAGTCAATGCATAGAGACAATCACAATGAATTCTTTTTCTTTAAAAAACAAAGAAATAAGAAAGTTCCTCATGCCTGTTTCCTCAAGCTTGGCCTTCTTGATGCTCTTGAATGTTCTTGAATCCAACTAAATACAACTCCTAGGTTGATAGTGAAATCTTCCAACTGGTTTCCTCTATTCCTTTTCCTAAAGGTGCTCTCCTTACTAAATATCTTACTCAAATACTAATCTCTTTGTTTTTCTCTAAAGCTCAGAATGACTGAAAAACAATGATTGGTAATGCTGGTTTGCATTTACTGTTATTTCCAAAATAGATACTATAGCAAATACACATATGAAAATGTGAAGCAAATGATAGCTCAGAATTTAACTCAGAATGCTCAATGTTAAATTATTGTGTTTAAAAAAAAGGTTGGGCGTCCTTTTATAAGCCCGAATTCCTCAAAGTATGGCATGCGAATGGACAGCAAAGTGCCTAGAATTGGGCAAGAAGCAACATGGCAGATTTCCAAGACCTAAGTCATCAAAAATAAGTGTGATTCGACTTCTTTTGAGTCAGCAAATTCAAGACTTGTTCAACTCTAACTCGGAATTGCCACATACAGAAAAAACGTCCATTTTTGGCGCACAACAGAGGATGATTCATGCTTGTTGCGAAAATGTCAAGGTTCGGCTTGCAAAAACGAATTTCCATCTGGCTGGTGTTTTCCATTAAACTAGCGTTTGAATTTATCTTCCATTTCTTCCTGTGTTGGAAGCTCTTATCATTTCACAGGAAGGGTTCCTCAAAATTTCGCCCATTTCAAATGTCAGTTATAATGTTACAAGGAAATATTTCTACTTTATGAAGTTGGTGTATTTTCCCTAGAAATGCATTGCATTTTAAGGTGCATAAAATACTTTAAACATTGCAACGGAGTTCCATAGTTTATTTCCCATGAGGCAATAATCGATTTCTCCAAATGACTTGATAAAGTAAAGTCTTAATTTTGCCAAATGACTTAATAAAGTTAAGTTTTTATTTTTCCAAATAATTCTCTTCTTTATTCTAAACATATATATATTTATATATATTGTATAATAATATTTCTCCAAAGTCTGCATTATAATATTTACTCTAATTAAAAGATTTAAATCTTTTAATTTTACAGTTAAGAGTTTTAAAATATTTAACTAAATACATTTATATATTTTATTATATAAATATATTTATATTTAACAAATATAAATATATATACATATACATATTTAATTGTCGATTATATATATATATATATACTACAAGCCAGTCAGCATACTTTCAATATACCTATCAATGTATATATGTAAATTTCAGGACAATTTAATAATATTATATTCACAAGTAATAGGTAGCATGTATATGTATATAGATGTGTATAGCCAATTATACTATCATGTACATGTATGTGTATGTATACCATGCCGACACATACGATGTCGACACATACGTATGGCATATCAGTTTGTCGATCATACGTTTGTATCGCCATGTCTACACATATAGATACATGTATATGAGAGATACATGTGTACACATATACACCCTACCTATGTGCATATATCCAATCATGTTTCACACCCAAGGTCACAGAACAATAAGTCAGGTTTACAAGTAACACCACTCACAAAGCACAAATAAGTAACCCAAACTCCTAAAGCCTATGGATGACTTATCAAGACCAACCTATTTGACTCAGTTCCTCTAAACCTTTAGTGAAGTGTGTGTATGCTCAATTGATTTACTTTACCGGTTATCCGACCAAGCCCCTCTCCCAAGTGATGTTTCCCCTCTGCCTGAAGGAATGGTTCATGTACCTGTACCCATAGACATACAATCTCGGCAGTTACTTGTTCAAAACATTAATAGTATACAAAACATCTTAAGTTAGAATATTCATTACTCCATAACTTGCATGCAACATTAAACAAGAATTACACCAATAAAATTATCAATCAAATGAGACAATCATTTAATGGAAGCACACTCATATTGCTAACAATAAACAACATGTTTTATTCATTCTCCAAAATTCACTCATTACAGACAATTGCCCTATGAAAATAGTAGCTATAGAATCGGGGTGTAACAACACCAGTGACTAGAAAGACTTAAAAACAACTTCTTTCAGACCTGAATCAGAAAGGAGGTTCTCGACAAAGAGAAAGATATCCAATGAAATACCATTGTAATAGATCTATCGTTTGGAGACATAAATTAGCCAAGACTTCAAGCTGGGACACTGCAGTTTCAGATTGGGATTCCGAGGACTTAGATTAGGACACCAAGGTTAAGTGGCACTGAGAGAAAGAACAAGATACCTGAATGGCTCTGGGCTCATATAAGAAGAGCTCACAGAAATTCATAGATAAAATCTGATGCACAAGAACTCTCTAGAACAAGGTCAATCAGATAGAAACGCATGCAAAACAACAGTCCATACTTGGAGAGAAGACTTCTTTACCGATGGATTAGGAAATGTTTTAAGCTGAGTTCAGATTGTAAATATATATATATCAAGTGCAGATACTATGCTTTCTTGGTCGTGGCTCACTTGTATAGTTGGTGAACTTACACATAAGAAACATTGTAAATCTGGAATTTGCTGTTAATTTCTTAATGTAATTCTTTGTAAAGAAAAATTAATGTTACAGGATTTTTTCCTGAAGGATCACAAAACTTCTGTATTTTGGACAAAAGTGTTGCACTAAAAAGAAATGATGTTATTTATACACAGTTTTCATCAGCAGAATGGAATTACATTTTGTTAACTCTTTTCTGGAAATATGATACAAAAAGAATAAAATTTGCTGGTATGGTTCTTGGTTGAGAATGAAAAGACAAGAAGAAAAGAATTTTATTATTATTTACTCTTGAATTGTCATAAAATGAAAAAGAAATGATCAATTTTTTTCAGACATAAAGACTCAATATAAATATTGTTTTTAAATTCATTGAGGAAATCATATGAATACAAGTTTAATGACCCTTCAAACACTTGAGGAACCACATTTCTCTGTTTTTAAGTTTTCCATGAACCATGCATCTTATGTTTCACAAAAGATCTGTAAGAGTATAATATTGGACAAATATTCATTTATCAGCTAACCAATCCTTTCTTGTTATTTAAATAAGGAAACAGAGTTGACTATTTTTCTTCTAACATCTTAAACTTGGGATTTTGTTGAAGGATGGTGAATTGCCCGTGCTTCCTTTATCTGTATATGGAGCAGTTGCAATGGCACACAACCCAATAGAAGAGGACTATTCAGCACCATCACAATTTTTCTTTTACCTATATGAAAAACGCAATGTAAGAACATTTGAACCTTAAAAGTTGAAAACCATTCGAGAATATAAGTTTTCAATTACACTATTTTCTTGAAGCATTTTTTTTTTCTTGAATTTTCTTCCCTGTTGACATAGTCAATGGAACGAAACAGTCTTTTGAGTTAATATTTGTGTGATAAGCAAATGAAGTTACAAGAAAGTATTTCTACGTGGAAACTAATACTGTTATGAAATTAAGTCTAGAGTATGTTTTGAGGTTAGCTTAAGTTGCACCTTGATGAAACTTTTTCTTTTTAGTTATAGGGTAAAAGTGGGTTTTTGTAAGGGCCCAAACTCTTTTACAATGATCAAAAAATAAATGTTAGAAGCTTACATTCATCAAATAAGCACAACTGACCAATGGGTCAAATGAGGAAACAAGGCTGAAAGCCAACAATGAGAAACCAAATAACAATAAGCTGACAACATGATGACAGCAGGTCCTCAAATCTTACATTTGGGCAGCAAAGAGATCCGTCAAGGAGATAATAGTGTTCCACTTCTCCCTTAAGAATTCTGAACGGTCCTCAATCATATCACTATCCAAGTCAATCACCATGCCCTCCTATTTCATGTGGCTCCTGGTTCTCTTGCTTGGGCTCTTTTGCTACTCATGATTCTTTATTTTTGATATATTCTTTTTGAGCATGGCTATCTTGGCTGCTGAATTTTTAATAATGGTTCTACTAAGTGTTGACGTGTTTTTTATGACGACATCAACACAGAATAAAGTTGTCCAACGGTCACTCTATTCTCTCTTGATCAAAGTGACCCACATGCTAAGATTGCTTGAAAGTTCATGTGTTCGACTCCAAGGTTCCTTTCATTGCGAATAGACTCAGTTGGTTGATGTGTTTAGCTGGGTTATTCCAAGGGGACTTACGTAGTTGTTCGATTACGTGAAGCAATTAGGACACGAAAGATTTGACAAATATCGCTCTGGTATCTGGATTGACCCGAAAAATGCTGAATTAAAAAAGGGAAAGGGATAGGGATAGGGATTCTACAAATCTATTTCTAAAGGGTGGAGGACGAGGATCGACTTAAACAATCTTCAAACCAAACTTTGCTTTGTCTCCTTTCGAACAACTCCGACAAAGTTGGTGCAATCTTCAAAGGATGAGAAAGGTGTTCAAACTGTGACACAACATGTTCATACCATCACTATGACGCATACAAACATATGAGCCACAATCGAAGTTAAGTGCTAATACTCCAGTTGACCACACAAGGCGAACTTACCATCAGTAAGCCCGCTAGTGGTATGGATGAAAGAAGATATGCTCAAATTACAACGCCACACTCCACAATTAACAACTACTTGCATAAACAAAGTTTACTCTACTCTATCCACTTGAATTGGAAAGACGAACAAGCCTTGCTAGCTACTCACAATAGAAGATAGAACTACCAAACAATGATAAATCTTTATATTATGAGAGTGTTCACAACAACTTCTCACAAAGTCCTCAATGGGAAAACTTCCTTTCCTCCTCAATCTAAGCTAACTTCTAAGCTAAACGCTATATGCCTTCTATTCTCGCTCTGATTCAATTCTTGATCTAATGTCTAATAATTTACAAATGAGGGGGGATGCCCCTTTTATAGCTAGCCCATTTCAATGGACGACTCAGATCGAATTACAATGAAGGGCTCAGATCGAGCCACCTATGCCCTAATTAGGGTTTCTGCCCTAAAAACCGCCACAGAAAGGAGTGGGTAATGAATGCACAGAATATTCTCCACTCCCCTGCAGGAATCATAATGAGCAATTAATGCCCACTACCATCATCAAGAAGATCTTCATCAAGCAACGCGTTCCCACTGGCCTTCTCCCGGATAGCAAACTCGATCAACCGGGCCAATACCGCTTCAACCTCCTGGGCAGAAATCGGTGGAATGTGGTTGAGCTGGAACTCCAATACCGCTACCGTCTGTCCGTGCCGGATGCAAGACTTCGTCCATGCCGCTAAGGCATCCTGGGTATGCTGAATTATACTGGAGAAAGTGGAGACATTCTCAAAGTCATCCAGGACAAGCGACCTCGCAGCTGAGAAAAACGGAGCCAGTTTATCTTTCAAGCCATCAGCAGTTATTTCCTCTGGGGCCAACTTTCTAGCAAATATGGCTTCCAATGTATTAAGGATTCCCTCCAAGATGTTACCCATTGCTTTCCTCACTCTGGCCGAATCTGCCTTGGCTGCATCGTGAAATCCACGGCCTGTGACCACCGAGGAGTACCAACTGGTGAAATCATACCTGTCACCATCCTGAATCACACCTCCATCCACCAAAGTTTGCAAAGGTATATGCATCAAAGCCCCCAAACGAAGTATAGTCTTCGTTTGATAGATGCGGGTATCGCCCTAGGCCTGATCCACCATGTCAATCCGTGCCAAAATACTTGAGGCCTGCCGATAAGCATTGGCGAGGTCCTCCATGAATTTCCCTGTCTCAGCACGAACATGGCTAACCCACTTGTCTGCTTCCGTTTCCATCTTCTTCAAATCTTCTAAGCCAACAACTGACTCCCTCGGAAGCTCTGGTGGACGTTCTACCGTTGGGTTTGCCGATTCACCTGGACGTGCTAGACTCTGCACATATCCTATCAAGGTTTTGTGCTCCTTCTTCAATTTCTTATACTTCCATTCCGTGCGGAGCAACTGATCCTTCAGCGCCTGATAGGAGTTATCAAACTCTTCGACAATTTGGGCTCCCGTAGGACGACCCAACTCCACGGTGGTGATCACATAGTTCTCGGGCCTCTCCTCGGTTCGATCACAATCCTCTCTCGGAACAGCCACCTGAAGCGTGCGAGAGCCTAACTCATCAGTCGAGATCTTTGAAAACTTCCTGGCCCTCTTCTTTTCTGGTGGCGCACTGATCCTCCTGAGGAACTCCTCCATCTCGATGGCCGGATCCGTATCATCCTCGGGTTCTCTTCTCATTCTGTCTGAAAGCCAATCCGGCACCGTCTGCTACGGATTGCAAACAACGAGGGGTTGTTCTTCTGTTGCCTCCACCTCGTGCACCTCTTCTCTTCTTGCACTGCTCTGCTCTGGCTCATCATCTTCCACGAGCTGTGTATCTCCTGACCCTTGGGTCCCCTGTTCTGTGTTTTCCTCTTCCTCCAATGTCATGTTCAACATCTGTTGGAAACGAGTGTCAGCCACTATTTCATCTTCTTCTTCTTGTTGGCCAGCCCTGGATACATTGACGCTTATACTATCTGATTCTCGGATGTTGGGTTGATCCACCTCCTCAAGCTCTCGCTCTTCACCCAATCCTGCCCTCTGATCAGCAAATAATGAAATCACTCTCAAACTCGAAGACCGAGTTTGTGAGTGCATAGGTGATGCTTGTTCCATCCTCAACGGTATCGGCTGGGTTGGTACTTCCACTTGTGCTTCCGGTGTTCGAGCAACCTGTTTTCCCCTCTTCACCGATAGCGGCCTTCGGTCACGCATCAAGCTATAAGTAAGGGCGATCGATTTGCTCTTAAGTCTGCATACATGTCTATCGACCCAAGCCCTTGTGAAAGTCAACACCGGAATCGAGAGCGTGTCCAAGTCCATGATTTCTGGCTCGGACCAATCAGGTGGTGGGACCGGAGTATCCCTAACTGAACCATAGTCGGGTTGCATAACATTGACATCCTCTTCCACCTGGTCGGGAACTAGAATGATCTCACATTCCCTGATCAATTTGAGGGGAAGCCTGGAAAACATTCTCTTCCTTATCTCAACCTCATCAACAGCATTTGCCCAAAAGTCTTCAATGTGGGCCTTGTGTCGGTACTCGACATTCTATATCATTCGGATGTTTCTGTACGGATCAAAATCCTGTCTGCCTATGTGATACGATAGATGATAGAATTGCAGCTCATCCTCTGCCTCTCGAGTTGCCTGCAAGGAGGGACACACCTCAGTGGAATTTCCCATGGCAATAGGAAAGTCAAGTCCACCCTTCTTCTTCTTTTTTTGAATCTTATCATAGGCGATCAACTGCCTAGATATTTCCAACATTATAATGTGATCGGTGGGGTACCTCGGTAGCCGGTATGGATACGAAGTGAACCCCTGCAGCCTAATGTAAGTGAATTTCGGAAATTGGATGAGCCAATATCCGTATTCCTCGATCAATGCTTGTGCCTCTTTGGATACTCTTTGCTGCGTTCTCCGCTGAAGGGTTCTCGTGATGTGCATTGTGAATGCATCATTAGCCCGTTTGTAATTGGCAGGGTTAGCTAGATGCAACTGTGTGCAGGCCTCATGGATTTTGAACTGATCAGGTGCACAGCCTATCGGCTCCTTGTATGTAATCCCTCGATACTTGGTCATTCCCGCCAGCATATATATCACATACGAGCTCATGTAAAAGGTTTTCGTCCTCCTCAGGCTCCTGAACTATTCATCTATGTTATCACTGATCATTCTTGCCCAATCAACACATTCCTTTCCCTCCAATATGATCTCGATGAAGTAGAACATCCATGGCTCGAAGAAGTAGGCTTGTGCACTCCCATTTACTCGGCTCAGCATCATCATCAAGTCGCAGTATTCCTGTTTTACATCTTCGGCAATTATCTGCTTTGGGAGTCTAGTGCGAGGTGGCTTTGGCTTTTGCATCCAAACTCTGTTGATGACCGCAGCAACCCCCTCGAAGGAGGTGGAGTACATTTTATCCGCCCTCTCCTTTGATTTGTACAGCATCTTTTCGGCAGTAGGAATCCCAAATGCCTCTCCGATGGCATCTGGTGTGAAGTTGGCAAGTAATTTGCCATCCGGCGAGACAATGGTTCTACGCTCCGGCTTGTAGTGGTTTGCACACTCCATAATTAGCTCCGGGCACTGAATTGCTGGTGGAAAACCAGCGGCTGCATAGATACCACTCTTCATGATGTTATGTGACGTGACTGATGGTTGATGGCCTCGCAGTCCGGACATCC